>LR750808.1:133608-147561 GCA_902729485.2 Mus minutoides | reverse complement strand
GCTGTGAGGCATTTTCTCAATTAGTGATCAAGGGCCCCTTGGGGGTGGGACCATCTCTGGGCTGGCAGTCTTGGGTTCTATAAGAGAGCAGGCTGAGCAAGCCAGGAAAAGCAAGCCAGTAAAGAACATCCCTCCATGGCTTCTGCATCAGCTCCTGCTTGAGTTCCAGTCCTGACTTCCTTTGGTGATGAACAGCAGTGTGGAAGTGTAAGCCAAATAAACCCTTTCCTCCCCAACTTGCTTCTTGGTCATGATGTTTGTGCAGGAATAGAAACCCTGACTAAGACAGTGGTGTATACTTGTAATCCTAGCACTGTGGAGATGAGACCACTAGGGACACTGGTAAACATCAGGTCTTGGGACACAACCTATCTCAAATTCAAGATGTACAGCTCCTGCAGAACTGCATCCAAGTCTGACTTGTGGTTGGGACATGAAGAATATGTGTGTGCAGTACCCAATGAAGCATCTACATATGTCTGCTTATGGAGTCTCTCCAACACCCCACACACATAGATAATGAAATTAAACTTTGTTCCACTTCCTGAAACTTTTCTGTAAACCTTCACTGATCCACACAAGATCATCCCTTTCCTTTCTCATTTTAACCCTAGTGAAAATTATGGAATGAGGTAGCCATGCCTGCCACAGGGAACATAGAATTGTTCTTTGTGTTTGCCTTTCCTGGACACTCCAGTCTAGTTTTTATGAGTGTACTCAGGGAATCAGGAGTAAGAAAAGTCATTTCTTCTCATCAGGGAGAAGTAAGTTAGAACAATCCATTTTCTTTTCCACCTGAAAACGACTGCACCATATTGTCTTGCCCTTGTGCTCTCATATCTGCACCAGATATCTAGAGATCCCAATAGCCTTCTCAATAAAATGATGCTGGTTTTCCTTTATCTTCCATATGAGGATAAGTCATCAACCTTCTATTTATTAATAGGAGATGGTTTCACCTGTTGCCCTGGGCTTTACTGGTAGTGTCTGCTTATGTTTCATTGTAATAGAGTCATTTATTTTTTTTATGGCTGCCCAGGAATTTTAGACATTTTTTATAGCCCTCTTTTGTGAGGATACAAATGTTTCTATCACACTATATACAGAGTCTCAGGAAAGCAGACAGCCTCCCTCATGGAAACCACAAGAGAATCACAGATTTCGATAGATTTGGATTGTATCTTTCATATTTAGATTTTTCTATTTTGATAAAATGAAAATAAGTTTTGGGATTCAACAGATAGCTTCTTGGTTAAGAGCAATTGCTGCTCTTCAAGGGGACCCAAGTGTGATCCTTAGTGGACTCTTGCAATCACTTGTAACTCTAGTTTCAGGACATCTTGTGTTTTTTTCTGATCTTCTCAATAACCTGGCACACATGTCTGCATATAGACTAATACATATATGCAGTCAAAACATTTATAGACATAAAATGTAAATAAATAAATATTTAAAAAATAAATTAATGTTTCAATGGGATCAGTACTTGTCCTCAGAATATGAAAAACCAAAGGACAGTTCTTGGAGAAAAACATATGAAATTCTCCAGATTTGCTTGTAGCAAACACAAGATATAACAATTAAAGTAGGGATCAATAAATATTCCTCCTCTTCATGTTTCCTTGGGTTGTGTGTGTATGTGTGTGTGTGTGTGTGTGTGTGTGTGTGTGTGTTTGTGTGTGTTTGTATGTGTGTGTTTTATATGCTTACTTGGATATAGAGGTGTGTACACCCATGCCCATTACAGAGGCCAGAGGAGAATGGTTAATGTACTATTTTACCAGTCTCCATCTTCATGATGGTAATACAACCTTGAGTGACTTGTGAAGATAATCTAATTGAGGAATTAGATTATGACAAGTAGACTTATGAACATGTCGGTTATTGCCTTTTACTGTCTTAATTCATGTGGGAAGACCCAAGATGAATGTGGGTAGCCTAAATCTCTAGTTGGGCCTTGGGTGAATAAGTATAGAGTAAGCCAACTGAATAGTAAATATGCATGTACACAGTTGTCCAAGTTCCCGAGTGTGCATGTGACCAGCTGCTTCAAGCTTCATCCGCTGTGACTTTCCTGCAGTTATGCATGAGAAGGTAAGAAAAACAAAACTTTTCTCCCCTAGGTTGATTTTTGCAAGTATATTTTATAACAGCAGCAGAAATTAAACTAAGATGGATTTACTATTTGCAAACACTGTGTCTCATTAAATTGGGAGCTTTTCTGCTCCTTAGCAAGTTACAGTAATCCTGTTCTCTCTGAAGTCCTGCCTAGTGCTACCCTTATAGATGTACCAGGCCATACTTAGCTTTTTCATAGATTTTGGAGATATGAAATCAGGTCTTCATCCTTTTGAAACAATTGTACTTACCTGTGGAGCTTATAAATACATCCACTTCTCAAAGAAAGTTCTAAAACAAATTCTCAGATAATATTTCAATTAAATGCCTAGTACTGTGTATCAAAACAATAGCCTTAAGACTTGTTAGATTATCTCCAGTGTTCTATTCCTGCTGCACTGTGCTGTATACTAAGATATCATGTATATCCTTTCTCTATAACTCCAACTTAACTATAAATAGGCTGAGGAAGCAGCCCTCAGCATTTGTGCCTGACCCATTGCACTCTCAAGCATGATTCTGTGGCTGCTTCATTCTTAGATCAGGGCTATAAGGATGGTGATATAGGCCTAGACTCTCTCATTTTTCTTTCACCTTTCCAACATTAGCAGTGGGGCAAGGAAAGAGCTCAAGTAAAATAAAGAATCTAGCAAATAAGCATAAAAATCTGCATGTAATCATGTGCACCCACAGGAAAAAAATCAGTGTCATTTGCATGTGGTTCGATTCTTTAGACCCATGGAATACAGACAATAATATTCCTCAATCTCAATAGCCAACTGTTAGAGCACCATCAGTGATCTTCAGGTTCAGTGAAATTTGTTTCAAAAAAGTAAAGTTAAAGAATTGAAGACACTTTACACCAACCTCTAGCTGATATAGGTGTGAACGTGCTTACATCTATGCCTCAGTCACACACACACACACACACACACACACACACACACACACACACACACACTCACACCCCATACTAACAAGTAGAAGCATATAGACACACATAGAGAGATATAGAGAGAAGATGCCCATAAAATACAAGGATGGTAGGAGTTTATTTGTACTAGTGAACAGAATTGATCTGACATATTTGAGCTTATACATCTTAGAGTCAATGTCATTCTACTTACAAAATTTTTGTTTTGTTTTCTCTGAGGACTGATATAAACATGTGAAAATTACTTACTCTTTTGGAAACTTCAATTTTATGAAGTTAGAGATATAATATTCACCTAGTACTTGTAATGTTAGTGAACACACACACACACACACACACAAGTATAGTCCCCAACATACTTTTCATTAATTCATCAATAGTTAATAAATGCCTTTTTTGTGTTCAGCATTGTTCACATATTCTGGATTAGTGGGTAAAATAACATGTCAACCAGAGTTCTATTTTTGGGAGGATACCATTTAACAAACACAGTGTGAGCAGGTGGAGATTATGGGAGTGTGGCAAAGTTAGAAAAATATCTGCTTTGCAAGCATATGGCTGGGGTTTCAACTTGAAAACCTAAAATTCGAGATGTGGCAGCACCTGCTGGTAATAACATCATGGGGTTTGGAGCTGGAGAATTGAAGATCCCTGTGCATCAGTACAAGTCTTCCCAGTGTTTTTGATGAGCTCTAGGTTTGTGCTAATTGATGCTGTCTCGAAGCATATAGATCCTGTCTCTGAAACCGAAGGCTTTCTCCCACTTCCCTAGGCAGGCTTTCACATGAGCACCTGTACATACATCACCACAGAAAAGTAGTATAAATAAGGGAGCAAATGCATTTTAAAAGTGTGCTGTAACAAAAAAAAAAAAACCAAAAACAAAAAAAAAAACATGGCTGTAGTGCCTAGAAATGTTAGTTTCTAGGTCTGAGGTGCCAGTGTTTTCTGTCTTGAGACCATTCTGTTCCAGCAGAGGAGGGCATGATGTCACCTACATGGTAGCACACACCAGACTTTTGCAACCACCTAAGGGCCTACTACAGTATTACATGGCTTTAAACTATATTTAATCTGCCCAATTAAAATATTACCTTGGGTTTTGAGAGATTCAGCAAACATGTGGACACTTGGAAAGTTCAAAAATGTGGTTTAAGAATATGGTTTGTCCAATTTGAGCCACAGTAGAGCTTAGGTGGAGGTAAAAAGCTAGAACAAATCACATAGTTGGTGAGAACATAATGTTCTTGGGTTAGCACTTCCCAGCAACCTTTTCAACAGTTTGTCCAATAATAGTAAGATTCTTATTTATACATCTAGCTTTTTCACTTATGTAGTTCTTCTATCTATGAACAACAAAAGAATAATTATATTGAAAATGCCAGCCAATCATCTTTTTCAATTAATTTGAAAGGGTGAAATCTAACTGTACTTTTACATATTCTAATTAAGAAAGTATTATGACTTTTAATTGATAACTTAATTAGATACTCTTTTCTGTTCCTGGAACAGGGGCATTAATTGAAAGTAGGCCTTAACCACTTTTCCATGTGTTCCTTAGCTTTATTGGTATATTTTTTACTTAATAAAAAAAATAGCTGGTATGGACTGTAGACGCTCCATTTTGAGTGCTAGTTGACAAAAACATGTTCAGGATTGAGATTTTCACTGTTACTTATGCTATTCCCTTTTCTTCAATTATATCATGTTCTCTTTTTCCTGGGGTCACATAAATATTTATGCATTCATCCCAAATAGGTCATCAAGGAAAGACACAGAAATCATTCCACCCTAGTGGAACTTGGTGAACCAATAAGCTTTGTTGGCCTTGATGATAGAAATATTGTTGAGAGGTCACTTCCAAGACTGACGGTAACATAAGGGAAGTTAGATCAGTGAGGAACAAAGGACCTTATCCCAGTAACTACCAACTGCCTGCATTTCCTTGGGAATGGTATGGGCTCATTAGGCCATCCCTGTTTGTAGACATTAACTCTATAATTTATTGTCTAGGAAGGGTCAACATGAGCTCTCAGCTACAGCAACTGCAAGCTTTTGTGAAGGATGAGATATCATGAGCCTTTCTACCTTAGCTTTTGCTAAAAGTCTAGGAACTTTGGGAAGAGTCAGGGAATCCTATGACTGTACCCCTGTCTGTCACAGAAAGTCGCTGCATCCAAATATATTCAGGTCTCCCTCAGAAATTATGGGTGAATAGGTTAAGTTGAAAGAGGACTGTGTACAAGAATGTCTGCCACTTCTTAACACTGATAATCTGTGTACTAGATCTCATAGATCCTCCTGTACTCCATGCATGGTTCCATTGTGTTAGATATTCAGGCTCACTGGGTACCTGGTGTATGACATTAGATTATGCATAAAGAGTGAGAATCTTTAGAAAGGCAAAAAGACAAGAATCTTCAGGGGATTGGAAAATGCTGACAATGAGATCAAGTCCCCACTTGATAAAGTGCTTGTCTATCATGTATGGTCATGAGCTTCAGATTTAGTGAAAAACCCAGGAAATATGAAAAATAATGTTAAATGTTAACCTCTGGCCTTCACACACATATGCCCACATACCTTCTCACAAGCATTCCTATAATACACACAAACAACACACATGCAGGCCCATGCACAGATACACACACTAGTGTACACACACGCACACACACATACACACACACACACACACACACACACACACACACACACATACACACACACAAGTATACAGACATAAAAAGTTTAGTAGGCTGAAAATTTAAAGCTATTTTGGCACAAGTTTCCAGACAGAATTTCAAATTTGATCAGAATCAGTAAATTATATATACTTGTTCTTCTTTCTGGAGATTATAGCAAGCATAAGTTATACTCCTGCAGCTGATATACTAATTTGGATAATATCCAGAGGGTAGTGGTATCTGGAGTGTATAGCCTTTATATATATTCTATGCACTGCAGCAGCAAGCTGTCTGCCCAAGTCAATGTATGTGTTTGAAAAGAACACCTAGAAACTCAATTTGGAATGAAGTGTCTTAGCACTTCCTCAGGAATAACATTCCTTATTTTTGAGCCCCTTCCAAATTAATCTGGTTCAAATCAAATCTGTCCTCTGATCAGTGACAAGGACAGCTTCAAATCTACTCTACTACCAACTTTCCACTTCTTTCCATTATATTTTGATTTGGCAATTCAATTGGCAAGCTCTCTAATCCAATAATTCTCAAAAATTTTGAGCTTTTGTTTCTTTTTATTCTCGTGGGAAGAAGGCTCACTCTAGTAACAGATCACTCAAGATAAAGAGTAAACAGAAAAGAAAAAAAGAAGATGCTGCCTGTGGCTGTTGAAGGAATACTCTGGCTTCAAGAACTATGATGGCATGTTTATTTTCCCTTAGTAAACTAATTTTAATTCACTTACAAGTATCATTCACAGTGTTAACAAGAAATATCATAATGAACATTTTTATTGTTTCTTTGATTAAGAATATTGAAACATGCTCTTAGCATAAATACTGTCAGCAGCAGTGCCCACTGATGATACAACTCAGTTGCATTAATTCTATTATATCTACATTCACAGTAATTTGCTCCTGTTTTGATTATCTAAAAGAATGCTTACATCAAATCACCACATGACATAGAATCATATCAGCACATATTCCTGGAAGATCAGAATACATCATTATTACTATTTTTAAAATTGTTCTTTTTTTTTTTAAAGATTTATTTTACTTATTATATGTAAGTACACTGTTGCTGTCTTCAGACACTCCAGAAGAGGGCGCCAGATCTCGTTACGGATGGTTGTGAGCCACCATGTGGATGCTGGGATTTGAACTTATCACCTTCGGAAGAGCAGTTGGGTGCTCTTACCTGCTGAGCCATCTCACCAGCCCCTAAAATTGTTCTTATTGGATATTTTCTTTATTTACATTTCAAATGTTTTTCCCTTTCCAGGTCTCCCCTTCTGAAATCCCTATCCCATCTCTTTTTCCCCTGTCTCTAAGCGGGTGCTCCCGACCCACCCACCCACTGCCATCTTTCCACCATAGCATTCCTCTACACTGGGACATCAAACATCCTCACTAAAAAGGGCTGCTCCTCCCACTGATGTCCAACAAGGTCATCCTCTGCCACATATGTGGCTGGATCCCTCCATGTGTATTCTTTGGTTGGTGATCCAGTCCCCTGGAGCTCAGGGGCGTCTAGACAGTTGATACTGTTGTCCCCCCCACCCCCCACCCACGGTGCTGCAAAGCCTCTCAGATTCTTCAGTCTCTTCTACAACTCTTCCATTGGGAAACCCATGCTCTGTCCAATGGTTGGCTGTGAGTATCCACTTCTGCATTTGTCAGGCTCTGGTACAGCCATATGATGCTTCTGGCAGCAAGCACTTCCTGGCATCCACAATAACATCCCGGTTTGGTGGCTGTAAATGGGAGGGATCCCAAGGTGGGGCAGACTCTGGATGGCCGTTCCTTCATTTTCTGCTTCACAATTTGATTCCATACTTTCTCCTTTGAGTATTTTGCTCACCCTTCTAAGAAGCACTGAAGCATCCATATTTTAGTCTTCCTTCTTCTTGGGATTAATATCAGGGAAAACTATTCTCAACAATAAAATAACTTCTAGGGAAACTACCAACTCTGACCTCAAGCTGTACTACAGAGCAATAATGATTAAAAACTGCATGGTATTGGCAAGTGATAGGCAGGTCAATCAATGGAACAGAATTGAAGACTCAGAAATGAACCCACACACTTATGGTGACTTGATTTTTGACAAAGGAACTAAAACCATCCAGTGGGGAAAAAAAGACAGCATTTTCAACAAATGGTGCTAGTTCAACTGGAGGTCAACATGTAGAAGAATGCAGATTGATCCATTCTTATTACCTGTAGTAAGCTCAAGTCCAAGTAGATCAAGGACCACCACATAAAACCAGATGCACTGAGTCTAATAGAAGTGAAAATGGGGAAAAGTCTCAAACACATGGGCACATGGGATAAGTTCCTGAATAGAACACCTATGACTTATGTTCTAAGATCAAGAATTCACAACTGGGACCTCATAAAATTGCAAAGCTTCTGGAAGGCAAAGAACAGTGTTAGCAAAATGGCAACCAACAGATTGGAATCCCCAACCTCCAATTTCCCCAGATGCCTGTTTACATTCTTTCTGCTGGCCCTCAGTTCTTCAGTCCTTTCCCCTCACCCAATACCAGATCAGGTTCCCCTCTACAGCCCACTGTACCCCCAGCCCATCCATTTCCCCTCCGAAGTCCCTCACTCCCTATCCACTTATGATTGCTTTCTTCTCTCTTCCAAGTGGGACTGAGACATCCTCACTTGGGCACTTCAGCTTGCTTGTTGAACCATTTGAATTCTTTGGACTATATCTTGTGTATTCAGTATAGTTTTTTGCCTTTTTTTTGGCTAATATCTACTTATTAGTGAGTACATACCATGCATGTACTTTTCATTGTGTAAATGAACCACATTTTCTGTAGCCATTATTCTGTTCTGAGACATCTAGGTTGTTTCCAGCTTCTGACTATCACAAATAAGGCCACTATGAACATAGTGGAACATGTGCCCCTGTGGCATGGTGGGGCATATTTTGGGTATATTCCCAAGTGTTGTATTTCTGGGTTTTCAGGTAGATCTATTTCTAATTTTCTGAGGGACCTCCAGATTGACTTCCAGAGTGTTTGTGCTAGTTTTCAATTCCACCAGCAATGGAGAAGTGTTCCTCTTTCTCCACATCATCTCCAGCATGTTTTGTCACCTGAGATTTTGATCTTAGCCATTCTGACTGGTGTAAGGTGGAATCTCAGTGTCATTTTGATTTGCATTTCTCTGATCACTAAGGACTTTGGGCATTTCTTTAAGTGCTTTGCAGCCATTCGAGATTCCTCAGTTGTGAATTCTCAGTTTAATTCTATACTCCATTTTTTGATTGGGTTGTTTTGTTTTTTGATGATTAACTTCTTGAGTTCTTTATATATTGTGTATATTATCCCTCTATCAGATGGGGGTTTAGTGAAGATATTTTTCCAATCTCTAAGTTGCCGATTTGTCTTATTGACTATGTCCTTTTCCTTACAGAACCTTTCCAGTTTTATGAGGTCCCATTCTTGATCTTAGAGCATGAGCCATTGGAGTTCTGTGTAGGAAATTTCCCCCTGTGCCAGGTCAAGGGGCAGTCCCAAGGCCTAAAACTATTTCTTAGGCTATGGAGCACTCATAAAAAGGATCTGTCATGATTGCCCTCCAAAAGATCCAACAAGCAGCTGAAAGAATCAGATGCAGATATATGCATCCAACCAATAGACAGAAGCAGCTGACCCCTGTTGTTGAATTAGGGAAAGCTGAAAGAAGCTGAGGAGAAGGGTGATCCTTTTGAAGGACTAGCAGTCTTAATTAATCTGGACCCCTGATATCTTTCAAACACTGGACCACCAAACAGACAATATACACTGGCTGATATGAGGCCCCCAACACACATACAATAGAGGACTTCCAGGTCTATGTTCATTCAGAGATGATGCACCTAACCCTCAAGAGACTGGATGCCCTAGAGATATTAGAGGTCAAATGGGGTGGATGGTGGGGGCATCCATGTGGAGAGGGGGTGTGGTGGACAGGAGGTGTAAGATGTGGAGCAGTTGGAGGGTTGGAGGGTTGGAGGGCAGGGATGGGGAATTGAATATGAAGTGTAAAAAAATTAATTACAAATAAAAATACAAAAAACACAACAAACAAACAAAACCAAAAACCAGTGATTTCATGAAATTCGCAGGCAAATGGATGGAACTACAAAATATCCTGACTGAGGTAACTCAGTCATAAAAGAACACATGGTATGTACTCACTGATAAGTGGATATAAGCCAAATTTCAGAATACCCATTATTACTCTTAATTAGCCTCATTATAATAAATTTAATCAGACAATTTGCAAAACATTTTAGATAGTGCTAAAGTTGGCTTATTAGTTGTTGGATACAAGTTTGCTTGTTTCAGCTTTTCAAGCAAACAACCAATGGCAAAATTTCTTCTTAGTTTGTCTTGAATTAATGATCTCTCTTCTATCACTTTTTATTACCTTGCAGTAGTGTATTACAGGAAACATATTTATCATGCAGACATTACAGCCATCCCTCTGGTCTCATCTAACAAGCTTTCTGTTCCTATAAATTGGTGCACACATTTAATGAGTCTCAAAGACACTTTGGTAAGACTTCTTCGTATGTTGATCATATATCTTCTACAGAAACATACTTTGTTTGGATGGCTTAGAGGTCATTTGGGCATCCTTGAATATTGATTACTATTGCTCAAGGAATTATTTTGTTAGGTTAAAATAAATTAACTATAAAAATGAACTGTATTGATTTCCCGCCTATATTTATAACTTGGATACTCTATAGAAAAAATTCTCATTTATTCTTTGAGAATTTAAAGTGCAGTTAATAGAGGAAGCAAAGAATGTCTTTTCAGTTGCTTTGTTTACCAATTTTAAAAACTATGATTCATGTTTCTAGTATCCTCTAAGTGAATATATAGATGTAAAAACAAATAAAGAGCATGCAGTGTGTGTTATTTATTACATTTGATGCCTACATTGCCCAATCTCAGCCAGCAGTATTCTTTTCAAACTTGATTATCCAGTCATATTTATGAGATGAGACCACATCTGAGAACTTTGTGTCATGGAGTGGTGGGGGACTTCTGAGGTCATCTTTTTATGCTTTCCATTGGGCAGTATCCAAAGAGAAGCCTCTTGCTTTAGAGCCGTATCACATTTAGCAGCAAGCATCACACTCTGGGAGTTTTCACAGGCTTGCTGCCCCTTCTTAGACTTGAATTAAAAAAAAGAAAAAAAACTAGCAATCACATAATTCTTTTGGAATAAAAATACATTCCAAGTTTATACTGAAATTTCCAACTCTGAACAACACTGCCCTTTTTTGGTCTTACTTGTTATTTCCTACAATATTATACTGGCCCACAGTGGATCTAGTAAAGCAGCCATTGCTTCATTCCATCACAGTTTATCAGTAATGGTTGCAAGGCAGTGATATGAATGTTACAATTAACACTAACACAAACAACCACAACAGCATTCATATTGCCTTGATTTACACTTTCATTTTTGTCATCATATCTTCTAGAATAATAAAGTTATTTTATAAACACTGAAAATTTGTATTTGTGTCATCAGTTTCAATTTGCATTAATGCATCTGCTTCGGCTTCTCAATTTTGGAATTGGTATAATTTTGTTTAATCAATTTGAAAAATCCTCAGGTACTTACAAGTTCATAGAACGACATTTTATTTTTAGGGAAGTCAAGTGTTCGTTCCTATTTCTTGCATCCATTCTCATAATCTTCTGTTTAATTATATATTTTCATATAATTGTGAGCATGTTATACACATGTACACACAAGTATTCACATTTTATTCATTCATAAGTATATATGGAAATATTTAGCATACATCAACACACAAGCACATGGTTAGTTGTACCTTATTTATAGTAAACTATATTGCTCTCCACATTGTTTTTCGCTTTAAATATAATCTATCTTAAATCACACTATTAAATAAAGACATGCAATCTATTTCATAGTTTATTTCAGTCCTTGAGATTTATTCAGTTATTCAATCAGTTTATTACCAATAGACATTTAGAGTGTTTGCATTTTCACTATTATAAATAAGTTCTGTACTCATGGATGAATGTCTTGTACATATGCTTTGAAGTAGGTAGTTAGAATCTGAATTATCGGAATCAGAGAGTAAATGTTCCAATGACTCTGAAATATGTTACCAAACTCTAGTACATGGACATTTTATTAGAAAACAACATTTTTTCTTTTTTAAGTTTTAATCATCGTGTGAGTGTGAGTATGCACATGCTATGTCATGCCCTCAGAAGTGAGAAGACAATATCAAGTGCTGGCCCTCCCTTTCTTCTTTTCTTCATGTGTCTTTGTTTACATGTCTTTTTGTCTTATTTTCACATGTCTTTCATGTAAAACAGCATTTGCTATTACAAATGATAGGACAGCTAACTTGTGGGATTTGGGGATTGCCCTTTCTTTGCCTCCTGTCTCACCATGAGAATAATATGATTTTTCTTTCTTCTTGGGCTTCACATGGTTACACTGTGGGTATTCCAAGCTTATTTTTGGCTAATATCCACTTATCAGTGAGTACATACCATGTATATTATCTTGTGACTGAGTTTCCTTACTCAGGATGATTATTTTATACTTCGTTCCATTTGCCCTTGAATTTCATGAAGTCATTGTTTTTAATAGCTGAGTAGTACTCCATTGTGTAAATGTACCAAAATTTCTGTATCCAATCTTCTGTTGAAGGACATGTAGATTCTATACAGCTTCTTGCTATTATAAATAAGGCTGCTACGAACAGAGTGGAGCATACGTTCTTGTTATATGTTGAAGCATCTTTTGGGTATATGCCCATGAGTAGTATAGTTGGGTTCTCAGGTAGAATTATTTCCAGTTTTCTGAGCAACAACAAGACTGATTTCCATAGTGGTTGTACCAGCTTCCAATCCCAGCAGCAATGGAGGAGTTTTTCTCTTTCTCCACATCCTAGATCTGCTGTCATCTGAGTTTTTGATCTTAGCCAATCAGACTGGTGTAAAATGGAATTTGTGGATGCTACAGTCCTACTCAGAAGGTGGAAGGGAATAATCTCTGGAAAATAGAGGGAGAGATGATATGGGAATGAGAGAGGATAGGGACAGAAAAAGTGGGGCCAGTTCATATTTGGGAAGAGATGGAGGAGAAATACAGAAGGTTAGGAATTTGAAAGGAGTTGTGTAGCAGTGGGGGAGGTGTATCTTGGGGTAGCTATTAGAAAGTCCCAGATGCCAGAGACCCAACAGGTTCCCAGAACCCAACAGGAAGGACATTAGTTCAAATACTCAACAAAAGGGAAATAGAACCTATACACATCCACCTCAAAAATATTAATCCAGAACTCCTTCTGTCAAAAAGAAATTCAAGGACAAGGAGTGAGGCACCAGAGACTGCCCCACCTAGGGATTCATTCAATCTGGAGACACCAAACCCAACACTAGTTCTGATGCCAACAAGCACTTATTGACAGGAGTCTGGTCTATCTGTCTCCTGAGAAGCTCTGCCAGACCCTGACCAATACAGATAAGGTTGTATGCAGGCAAACATGGGACTGAGTGTGGGGACCTCATTGGAGAAATTAGGCCAAGGATTGTACAGGCTGAAGGGGTTTGCAACCCCATAGGATTTCAATATCAATCAACCAGAACCCCCAAAGCTATCAGGGACTAAACCACCAACCACAGAGTACACATGGGGGCTGGGGGTGGGGTATGGGTCCAGCTGGATATGTAGCAGAGGATTGCCTTATCTGGCATCACTCAGAATTCATAATTAGATGCAATGACTCTTTTCTCCACAAAACATTCTTATATCAACATGTTTTTCTTTTCCACTGTGATTATTGATTTTGTATATTTTCTCTTGAAAATTTCAGTTGTACATTAAACATGTAAGCATTTTGCATGGTAAAGTCATATATCACATCAAGTGTCCTTTCAATTTAAATTCATTGTGGGCATTACCATTGCAAAGAATAATTATTTTATTTTATAAATTTGAAGAATATTCATGTTTTCAGAATTTATAGGACATTGTATACACAGAGAAGTCAAGACTCTACTCTTATCTCTTCCATTAATTCTCTTAAAAAACTAGGATACTATTTTGTTTACTTGCACATTTTGTATTGTCTTTGCTTGTATACTATAGGAACAAATTATATGCATCACATAAATCTATAAGACATACATGTTTGTGTAGACACTATTGAATATTC
>LR750808.1:67969-125616 GCA_902729485.2 Mus minutoides | reverse complement strand
AAAAAAAAAAAAAAAAAAAAAAAAAAAAAAACCTACCCTCTTTGCTTCATAGGCTATTTTGCATGCATCCCCCTCCTCCCGCCACCCCTCTCCCTTCCACTCCTCTCCTTTCCTCTCCTCCTCCTTGCACCCCTCACCCTCTTCCTCTCCCTTTCCTCCTCTCTTTTTCTGTGTGTGTGTGTGCATGTGTGTTAGTATGTCCATAACTCACCACATACACTTTGTGCTCTTTATATACTCTCCTATAGTTGTGTTTTCACTGAAGCCTAGGTGAACCACCAGAGTCATTCATTATTCTGTCTTCAACTTGTCTAGCTGATTCTTTCTGCAACCTGTCTCTGTAAAACTGTCTTAGTAAAACAGCACACCACATCTTTTCTTCTCTCTCTCCTTTCTTTGCACTGGAGCCTAAAGTTGCCTCTTTTTTCTGTTTCTTTCTGTGATTGGACAAGGAAAAGGAAGGTGGAGCGAAAAGTTTGAGAGATGGGTGAGGGAAAAGGAAGAGGGAGAAGGGAGGGAGATGGAGCAAGAGGAAGATGATCCAGATTCGATATGGCTTTAAATAGCCACCGGTAGCTATAATATCATACAGGAATAGAATAGTTGGAGTAACTTGTCTCACCTAGGTGGACAATTTATATCAATATTGATTGGCTCTAAATTTTTGTATGGGTATCTCGTGAATTGAGAGTTTACTGATATATAAATTGGACTGGTTAATTATAAACTTCTAGAGTTTTGATTTTCTGGGTTAAGGGGAATTGTGACCTATGAGGACAGGGAGTGGATGGCTGGGAATGTAGTGGAATCCACCATGAGAGCACAGGGTTAATTTGCTGCTTGGGCTAGTCTATAGGCAGAGGAGGCAAGACCACCAGGAAGATAGCTGGTTGTAGCTCGGGAACTTGCTGATTTTTAAAAAAAAATAGTTCCCGCATCAGTGTGGTAATCTCATTTCAATCCCTAAAATTCAATATAAAACTACAGTTTGCTAGTGTGTACCTGTAATTCCAGAGCGAGGGAGGCAGAGACAAAAAAAAAATAATAATTCCAGGAGTTCACAGTCAGGAGAGTCACATAGAAGAGCCATACGCCATTGAAAGACTCTGTTTCCAAAAACAAAGAAAAGTACACCTGATGATATGAAGGATGTTGTCTGGCCTCAATATACTCACCCACACATGAAGAAACCACACATATGAGCATGTATTCACACACACATAAAGAAGTAACAAACATCTTTCAGATAAGAAATGCTGAGAACCAAAGCATTGGGTATAAATATAGAAGTTAACATCTGCTTTTCTCTTAAAATGGAGGAACAAAGAGCAAGAAATATGAGGTCATTGTGATCTTTGCATAATTGATCCTCCCATGTTGTTTCTTGAAATCACTGTGTCTACGGACCTACACGTTTGGTTAGCCCCAGCTCTAGCATCACAAATTCCTATATTTTACCCAACTCTTATTTGGGAAACAAAAATATGAAATAATGACACTGGCTTAAAAAGGCTCTCTAATATCCTGAATAATCTGTGAGGAATGTCAAGGAGCTATAAAGAGAGGTCTTAGTTACATCTCTTTACAGATGGAACTAGTGTTCACAATGTGTAGTCTTCTACATTGAAAAGTAGGTAGCTATAAATATCTAGTGAATATTGTTAAAGTATAAACAAGGAATATATCATATACCATTTAGTAATTCTGTGTGTATGTACATGTATGAGTGTGTGAATGTGTTAGTTATATGTGCCCAACTATGAATAAATATCAAACCTGTGTGCAGCCCACATAGGCCAGAGTAAGGTGGAGGAACCTTACTATCTCCTATTCATTCACTTGAGGAAGGGTCTCTCACTACCTCTGGACCTTGTATGGCAGCCAACATTTTCCTGTGCTTCTCCCATCTATACCTCCACTTTAGGGGATACAAGCATACCTTTTACCACACAAGGCTTTTTGCATTTGTACTGGCTATTAAGTCCCAGGTCCTTAGGCTTATATAGTACATGCTCTAAATCCTTCTCCACAGCCACAATACATTTTAATTAAAATAAAATAAATTTCCTTGATAGTATTTTCTCCATTCATAAGTTCCTTTCCCGGGCCTATATTCATTCACATAAATGTCAGCATAGTTTGAATGATTAAGGTACTTTCATGTCTTTAATTAAGTTTTTAGATGCATAAATGACCAAAAATTTTCCCCTGAGTTAAAAATTTAAACACCATCGAATGGCATGATAGGATATGACACATCTGAAATCTCAAGATTTGGGGTGCTGAAGCAGGTGGGTCTCCCCAAGTTGGCATCCAGCCTTGACATTTTGGAGTGATTCAAAACAGGAAAGGCTTCATAATGACTGCTTGTCTTAATAAAGGAAAACAAACAAACAAAAAACTAAACTAAACTTAACTAAGCAAACAAACAAAAAACAAAAGGCAAGTTGCAAGCCTTACTGGTTACCGCTGGAGACTTCAAAATGCTGCGCATGCCTCTCTGTGCATTTCTACCATGGTAGCCAGTGCAATGTGTGGCAGGAGACTTGTCACACACCTGCATACATTTATTTATGTTACATAGCGCACCTTACCATACTAAGAAGAAGGCAAAAGTAAAATGAACAATAAAGAAAAATGAATAAGACTGCTTGTCACCATACATTTATACTTTAAATTGCAAATAAATTCAGAGAGTAAATGAATAATTTTAATGTTCATAGGATTGCATTATATGATCTTTATCAGTAAAATTTTATGTTGTCTTTATCCCTGATAATTTCCAAATGATTTTCCACTAATGACATAGTCAGTGCAACCACAGTCGATGGATATTCCAAAATGTTATAGAGTATTGTGTCATTTCTGATAGCATACTATGTAACTATTAGCAATATGGTTTTAAAGTACTCTTTATGGGGCGAGAGAAATGGTTCTGTTTGTAAATTGTTTGACATGCATGCATAGGTATCACAGTTTGGTTTTTATCACTGAGGGAAAGTGTAGATGTTGGGGCATGAGCATTCCAACTCTATGAAGGCAGAAACAGCCTTAGAACAAGCTGGTCAGCCAAATCAGTAGAATACAGAATTTGTGAGTTCCAGGTTGAATGAAAAATGACTGAGGAATCCAGCTTGTATGTATTATATCCTGCATAACCTCCCATACACATACGTGCATGCTTGTCAGCAATCATTGATGAACACACACACAAACACACACACACACACACACACACACAGAGTCACTCACACATACTCACACACATACACATACACATACACATACACATACACATACACATACACATACACATACACATACACACACAGGACCAGAAGATGCCTGTCATTTGCAGTTCTTCCTGTAATCTACTGAGTTACATCTTCATGAATGCATTGCTAGCATTATTTTCTTTTTTACTGCACAAAAGCAACAATTGATGCAGACACATAGTAACTGCTAATTTTAGGCTCCTAATATTTATAGAAGTACGTTAAGACATTTTGAAGACACAAAATACTTCAGGAGATTAAAAGCATATACTTTGACTCTTGTCAGAGAGATAAAACTTCATTGTCTTCCATATATTCATTTTGTTTCCAAAGAGCCTCATTTTGCATATGGCCATTGATGTGGTTATTTGAAAATAGGTCAGCTTCTATGTTTTATTTTTCTTCCAACCTTCCAGCTGTTACTATGTAGATGCTTAGCTTTTGTTCTCTCTAAACCATGCATCTGTTTCCAGGGTTTCTATGAGAACAACCCCTTAGAATGATACCATTTATAATTTTATTGCCTTAGCACTAAAATTCAATGGTCTGTTTCATGGCAACATACTCTGGGTTACACTTTTTTCTTTCTTTCAGGAAAAAAGTAAGCTTTTGAATAGAGTAACTAAATTCTTTCAGATTCTGTTGAGGGAAAGAATGCAAGGTGTTGTCAAATGAAGCTATTGCTGCTTAAAAGAAAGATATTAAAGTTAACTTACTTAAATATATTAAGTAGAGAAAACCAAAGGACTGAGAATTGGCTCAGTTGGTAAACTGCCTGTCTACCATGACCAAGTTCTTGAGTTTTATGTCTCACTCTTCATAATTACATTTTTAATTTCAGTAACTGGAAAGTGGAGGCAAGAGGATCAGTAGTTGAAGATGTATAGCTACATGAGTCCTGTTTGAAAATAAATGAGAAAAAACAAAAAACAAAAAACAAAAAAACACAGGGAAACCAAAACATACTAATTTGTCTTCATTCCTACATTAATTTCTGTTGTATAGACTCTATCCACATTACATCTGTGCAGTCATTTGTATTTGTATTTGTATGGCATTAATGTGAAATGCTACACACTTTGTCACACTGTGTTTTCCTTCTTCAACTCTCAACTCTAACCTTCGTATACAGCACCGTTTTTTGAGAAATACTTTCCAAAAAGTCAAACTAAAGTATGGTATGTAACCTTGACTCTCAGAAGGCAGAGCCAGAAGCATAAGAAGGGCATGGCTCACTTGGCTTACTGAATAGTGTCTTTAAAAAGTAAAATAAATAAATAAAGATTAAAATTGAACCTTGAAGCTTGAATATGCTGGGAAATTGCTCTACCAGTAAGTTATACTTCAGTCATTCATCTGTGTTTACCTATGTATTATTTACATGCTTTATTTTTAAATTTTTATTGTGCTAATTTATGTGCACATTATTAGAGTATATGAAGACATTTTATACAAGTCTATATCATATATTGTACATATCCCTCCTTATCTCCTTATGATTCCTGTTTTACTATTTTCTGCTTTCAGTAATCTTCTTGTTCCCTAGATAGCTTAACATTTATATTTACTTTCAAAACATATAAACATCCATTATTTGGGGCCATGGGTGTTGGGGAAATGGGGGAGTGGGAAAGTGCCCACGTCCAGCCAGAGATCCACTGCTCTTGGCAGGTGGATGCAGGAGGACTGCGTGGCCCAGGGTGGGCATCTGGCTGTGTTAGGCCACTGACCCCACACAATGGGTGGTGGACAAGGGGCAGCCCCAGGTACCAGGTTCTCAGTCTCTGGCATCCCAAGCTGGATAAGGCGGAAGACCTGAGAACAGAATAGGGGCCCCAGGGTGGCACTCAGCCCTGGAGATAAGGGAAGAGAGGGCAGGGGTAAAGAGGGGCACTGGGTGGTTCCCATGCAGGCAAGAGTCTTTAGTGTAGTCCCTGACTGCAGGGTAGGAAGGCCTTCTGACTGTAAGTTAGACTCGGCTCATTAGGAGAAAGCCTATCCCAGCGTTCAAGCATAGTGGACCTTGATGAACAGAGACAGTCTATGGTTTTAGAGCTTTATTGTTGAAAGGCAGGAGGAAAGAGAGAAGGTAGAAAGAGAGAGACTACCATGGCCATGTGGAGAGAGGGGAGAAGGGAAAGAGATAAAGAGAGCTAGAGAGTAAGAAAGGTGAAAGCTTAAGAGAGTGAGGAGGGGCCAAACAGCCCCTCTTATAGTGGACTTTGTTATCTTGTTGTTGCTAGGTAACTGTGGGGAGGAGTCTAGCCAGAATGCCAGAAGCTTGGGAGATTGTCTGCTGTGACTGTTAAAGACCTCACCAGTGGGGCAGTAATTTTGACAGGAGACATGATCAAACACCTTCTGTCTCATGTAGGTGGAAATTACCACCCACCAGGTCCCACTGAGGTTCAAGATCTAAGTTCGACTGGAGACCAGGATGCCTGTACATAGCCCATTGCCTCATATATTATTTTATGTATTTCATAAAATCTAGGACATTCAAATGAAAGAAAACCTGATTTTTGCCTTTCTAAGCTTGGTCCATTTTATTTATATATTTATATATCTTTAGGATTGATATTTAGTGATATATTTCCTGTTTAGTTCTCAAACAGAGGTTCAGATAATCACATAAATTGCCACCAGTGCGTAATTCATAAAAGAGTGACATGCATATTTCAGAGGAAATTCTATGTAGTCATCACTTGACAAAGGAAAGTTTATATATTCAAATTAATAAGCATACCTTGGATAAGACCCAGACTATGTTGTGGTGTTATTGAGTGCTGTAAGATTACACATATGATGGCTGGATGTAGTTACATGTGTGTAACCTGTTGCACTTTGAAACTTCCTCTTGAGAAAAAGTACAACAGACCAACTGTCTGGATGTGGGTGTGGGGCGGGCATTGTCAAACATAGTTATGCCATAATGCTTAAAGGCTTTTCACTTTAGGGTTGTCATAAGTGGGTAGTAACTTAAGAGCTGGGAACATCACTAAGCCAGTAAAATGTTTCTGTGAAAGCAGAAAACCATCAGTGGTGATTTGCATTTTAAATCCAGCATTGGAGAGACTGAGGCAGGATATCCCCTGCTTTGTGAGCTCCAGCACATAGAGACTTTGTTTCAAAGTAAGTACTTTGCAAATAAAAAAGTACTGATGCACTAAAACTTCTCTGTGATATTGTGAGCATTACGTATACTATAAATAGTTCACATTCTATTATCTTTTCAAGGAGGCCTAGATGCACCAAGATACAGTTACTGTACTTTAGTTCTATTTGGAATTGCCTAATGCCAGGGTCAGAGGTCCTCTGTAGTGATTTTGGGTTCAATAGTTTGAGTGAGGAATTGGTGCAAGCAATACCCTCCTAAGTCAAGGCGAGAGCTTTGGAATAATTTCTAGATGGTCTGTTCCATGTAACAGAATTGATATGATTAACATAATTTCTGATTCCTAGAAATGAGAATGAACAGCATGTGATAAAATCCATCTGAGAAGGTTCAGAACAAGCAAAAATGTGCCTTACATAGCAACAGGAGTCAAGGCATTGTTATGACTTTAGAAAGAAGAAACTAGTACCCCCCCAACCCCCCGAGCTCCTGTCTCTAGCTGCATATGTAGCAGAGGATGGCCTAGTTGTCAATAAATCGGAGGAGAGGCCCTTGGTCTTGTGAAGATTATATGTCCTAGTACAGGACAATGCCAGGGCCAGAAAGCAGGAGTAGGTGGGTTGGGGAGCAGGGTGGGATGTGAGGGTGGTATAGGAAACTTTTGGAGAGGAAACTAGGAAAGGAGACAGCATTTAAAATGTAAATGAAGAAAATATCTAAAAAAAAAAAAAAAGACTGAGCCACTCTGAAACAAACAAACAAAAAAAGATAGAATACCTTTATGCAGTTATTCTATGCCATATGTCTTTAAATGAAAATTTCTAGGCTAATTTATTCAATTTTATGCAAGGTATATCCATGGCATTTTTTTCCCTATGTTTTGTACTAAATAAAAGTATCTTGCTTTTCAAAATTAAAAAAAAATCTTACTATGATAATGAATTATTTTCAAAATATTTCTGCCTTGTGTGTTCATTAAAATATATGTAGGGAAATTTTGTTGTTGTTGTGATACTGGTTACTGGTTTTCTATAAACAAAGCTACGTTTTTTTTGTTTTTTTTTTCTAGAGCTGAGGACCAAACCCAGTGCCTTGCACATTCTAGGCAAGCACTCTACCACTGAGCTAAATCCCCAAGCCCAAAGGTACACTTGTTTTTTCTTTTTCTTTTTTACATGCCATGTTTTATTCTACCCTCTGACTGTTTCACACTCCATACCTTCTCCATACCCCTCTGTCTCCCCGTACATGTCCCCACCCCACCCCCTATGCCATCTGATCTCTAAATTCCCTGGGACCTCCAATCTCTTTAGGGTTAGGTGCATCATCTCTGAATGAACACAGACCTGGAATTCCTCTATTGTATGTGTGTTGGAGACCTCATTTCAGTTAGTATATGCTGTCTGTTTGGTGATCCAGTATATGAGAGATCTTGGGGTTCCAAATTAATTGAGACCTCTGGTCCTCCTATAGGATCACCCTTCTTCTCAGCGTCTTTCAGCCTTCCCTAATTCAACAATAGAGGCCAGCTGCTTCTGTCCATTAGTTGGGTGCAAATATCTGCATGTGACTCTTTCAGATGCGTGTTGGGTCTTTTGGAGGGCAGTCATGATATGTCCCTTTTTGTGAGCACTCCAAAGCCTCAGTAATAGTGTCAGGCCTTGGGACTTCCTCTTGACCTGGATCCACTTTAGGCCTGTCTCTGGACCTTCTTTTCTTCAGGCTCCTCTCCATTTCCATCCATATAATTCTTCAGACAGGAACAATTATGAGTCAGAGAGGTGACTGTATGATAGCAACAAGATCCCTCACTTGATACCCTGATTTCCTGATGGAGTGGGGAGGGATCAGTTCTCTCTCCCTACTGCCTGGCATTTCATTTAAGATCCCTCCCTTTGAGTCCAGAGAGTCTCTCATATCCCAGGTCCCTATGCATTCTGGAAGGTCTCCCCCACCTCCTTTTTAGAAGGTTGCTTGTTTCCATTCTTCTGCTGGCCCTCAGGGCTTCAGACTTCTTCCTTCACACAATACCAGAACAGGTTCCTCTCTTACCCCTCCTACTGCCTCTCATCCAGTTTCCCTCCCAGGTCCCTCCCTCCCTCTCCACGTGTGATTACTTTCTTCTTTCTCCTAAGTTGAACTGAGGCATCGTCACTTGGGCATTTCAGCTTGTTGAACTTTTTGAGTTCTTTGCACTTTATCTTGGGTATTATGTACTTTTATTTTTGGCTAATATCCACTTATTAGTGAATACTTACTATGTACATCTTTTGGGTATGAGTTACCTTATTCAGGAAGATATTTTCTAGTTTCATCCACTTGCCTGCAAAACTCAAGATGTCCTCATTTTTAATAGCTGAGTAGTATTCCACTGTGTAAATGAACCAAATTTTCTGTATCCATTCTTCTGTTGTAGGACATATAGGTTGTTTTCAGCTTCTGGATCACTCAAATAAGGCCACTGTGAACATCTTGGAAGACATGCCCTTTGGCATGGTGGGGCACCTCAAGTTTATAAGATATTGTAGAAGAAATTGACACAACTGTCAAGTAAAATTCAAAACATAAAAAGCTCCTAAGCCAAAACATCCAGGAAATTCAGAACACAAGGAAAAGACAAAAATCTAAGAATAATTAGAATATAGGAGAGTGATGATTCCCCAGCTCAAATGTCCTGAAAATGTCTTCAACAAAATCATAGAAGAAAAGTTCCCTAACCTAAAGAAAGAGATGGCCATAAAGGTACAAGAATCCTATAGAACACCAAATAAATGATACAAAAATAATCTCTTCACACAATTATCAATACACTAAATGCTCAGGACAAAAAAAGACTATTAAAAGCTGCAAGTAAAATACAATGGTAGACCTATCAGAATTACACCAGACTTCTCAACAGAGACTATGAAAACCAGAAAAGCCTGGTCAGAGTTTGCAAATACTCTAAGAGAACACAAATGCCAACCCAGACTAATATACCCAGGAAATTTCTCAATCAACATAGATGGAGAGACCAAAATATTCCAGGATAAAACCAAATTCAAACAGTATCTACCAACCCAGCCCTACAGAGTATCCTGGAATGAAAACTAAAACACAAGGATGATACCTGCTCCAAAGAACAAGATATTAGGCATCTCAAAACAAAGTCAAAAGCAGAGAGCCACAAGCACATAAAATCACCTAAAAAAAAATATCAGGAACCAACAGTCAAGTTTTTTTAATGTCCCTCAATATTAATGGACACAACTCACCTATAAAAAGACATAAACTAACAGACTGGATACCCAAACAAGATCCAGAATTTTGCTGCATACAAGAAACACACCTTGATAACAAAGTCAGGCACTATCTCAGAGTAAAAGGATAGAAAAAGGTCTTCCAAGCAAATGACCCCAAGAAACAAGCAGGAGTTGCCATCTCAATATACAATAAAATAGACTTTCAACCAAAAGTTATCAAGTCTGATGAAGAAGGACACTTCATATTCATCAAGGGGAAATTTCACCAAAAGAAAGTCTCAATTCTGAACATCTATACCCCAAATATAAGGGTACCCAAATTCATAAGATAAAGTTGACTAAAACTTAAAACATACATTGAAGCCCACACAATAATGGGAGATTTCAACACCCCATTCTCACAAATTGCCAGGTTATTGAAACAGAAACTAAACAGAGACACAATGAAACTAAAAGAGGTCATGAGTCAAATGGATTTAGCAGATACCTACAGAACATTTCACCCTATTACGAAAGAATACACATTCTTCTCAGCACCTCACAGTACCTTCTCCAAAATTGACTATAGAATTAGTCACAAAACAGTGCTAAACAGATACAAGTAGACTGGAATAATACCCTGTATCCTATCAGATAACCATGGTCTAAGGCTGGTCTTCAATAATAGCAAAAACTACAGAAAGCCCACATAGATATGGAAACAGAACAACTCTTTACTCAATAATAAAATTAATACTTCCTGGAGTTTTGTGAAAATGTTGAAACATCATACCCAAACTTATGGGACACAATGAAAGCAGTGCTAAGAGGAATGTTCATAGCACTAAATGCCCTGGTAAAGAAACTGTCCAGATCTTACACTAACAACTTAACTGCACACCTGAGAGCTCTCAACAAAAACAAGCAAACTCACTTAAGAGGACTAGAAGGCAGTAAATAGTCAGACTCAGGGCCAAAATCAACCAAATAGAAACAATGAAAACAATACAAAGAATCAGCAAAACCAAAAGCTGGTTCTTTGAGAGAATCAGCAATATAGAAAAATCCCTAGCCAAACTAACTGAAGGGCCAAGAGCTGGTATCCAAATTAATAAAATCAGAAATGAAAGGGGAGATATAACAACAGAAATGGAGGGAATTCAAATAAATCATCAGATCATACTCTAAAAGCCTATACTAAACAACTGGAAAGTTTAGATGAAATGAATGGTTTTCTAGACAGATGTCACATATCAAAGTAAAATCAAGAGCAGGTAAACTAATTAACCAGGCCCATATTGCACAAGGAAATAGAAGACACCATTAAAAACCTCCCAACCAACAAAAGCCCAGGGCCAGATTGATTTAGTTAAAAAATTCTTCCAGACATTCAAAGAAAACCTGATACCAATTTTCCTCAAACTATTCCATAAAATAGAAACCCAAGTAACACTACCTAACTCATTCTATGAAGCCACAATTACTCTGACACCTAAACCATACAAGGACCCAACCAAAATAGAGAACTTCAGACCAATCTCGCTTATGAGTATCGATAAAAAAATACTCAATAAAATTCTTGCAAACTGAATCTAAGAACCCATCAAAAGCATCATTCACCAGGACCAAAAGGCTTCATCCCAGGGATGAAAGATAGGTTTAATATATGAAAATCCATTAATGTAATCCACTATATAAACAAACTCAAAGGAAAAAAAATCACATGATCATCTCTGTAGATGCAGAAAAAATCATTTGATAAAATAGAACACTCCTTCATGTTAAAAGTATTGAAGAGATGAGGAATTCAAGGCCCATAACTAAACATAGTAAAAGCAATTTACTACAAACCAACAGTCAATATCAAATTAAATGGAGACATACTTAAAACAATCCCACTGAAATTGGGAACAAGACAAGGGTGCCCACTCTCCCATATCTATTCAGTATAGTACTACAAGTGTTAGCAAGAACAATGAAAAACAAAAAGAGATCAAGGGAATATAAATTAGTAAAGAAGAAATAAAAGTATCACTATTTGTAGATGATATGATAGTATACATAAGTGACCCCCAAAATTCTACCAGTGAACTTCTCCAACTCACAAACAACTTCAGCAAAGTGTCTGGATATAATATTAATTCAAATAAATCAATAGCCTTCCTTTATACAAAGAACAAACAGGCTGAGAAAGAGATTAGGGAAACAACTCCCTTCACAATAGCCACATATAATATAAAATATCTTGGAGTAGCTCTAACCAAACTAGTGAAAGACCTGTATGACAATAACTTCAAGTCTCTCAAGAAGGACATTAAAGAAGATCTCAGAAAATGGAGAGATCTCCCATGCTCATGGATTGGCAGAATTAACATAGTAAAAAATGGCCATCCTACCCAAGGCAATCTATAGATTCAATGCAATCTCCATCAAAATCCCAACACAATTCTTCAAAGACGTGGAAAGAGCAATTCTCAAATTCATCTGGAAAGGTAAAAAACCCAGAATTGGGAAAACAATTCTTAACAATAAAAGTAAACTGCACTTTAAAAGAAAAAAATAAAAAAGCATTACACCTATATATTTGACAAAAATCATTTAGCATTTATTGATCAGGATTTTACTGAATTATAAAATTGTTATATCAATGATGAGATGAAGATTAGATGTGCCACCACAATTATAAATGCAAAAATGGGTGGTTACTGATTATTCTTGCTTGTGAACTTGATAGGATTTAAGTCAACCTCTGAGTATCTCTGAGAATTAATGTTAGTTTAGGTTAACTAAAATAGGAAAGATTCTCCCTAAATGTGATTAGCACTCTTCCATGGGATATGGTCCTATACTGAATGAAAAGAGTAAGTGATCTGAGCACCAGCATTCAATTCTCTGTTTCCTAAGAGAAGGTGCAGTGTGACATGCTGCTTCATATACTGATTATCACGTCTTTCACACCTACCTCACCATGCTGGATACTACTCTCAACCTGGGAGGCAAGGAAACACTTCCTTAAGTTGATGTTGTCTCATACTTTTTTGCTTCAATGAACAAGTAATTAACACAGAGTCCAAAAATAGATAATAAAATTTAATGTCCATTTGAAATCGATATGTGCTCTTTAAGTCTATGTGGATGCTTTTACAGAAAGTGGAATAAGAGCCCAAGAATTACTAGGAATAAAGCCATATGTCAGCAGAGGCAGAACTTGGCTGATACAGCAGGCTACTGCAGAATAGTTAACATTGCTGAAGATCAGCAACAGCTAAAAGGAGCAAAGTCATGAGACCTTGCAGCAGATGGGGTCTTATTGATCTTAATCTGATGGATGTAACCCAAAATAGCTACAGAAAGTCACTGAAACTGACTGAATTCACCATAATCCTTGTTCCCTCAGGAAGAAAGACTCCTGTGGACAACCTACAAGAGAAAAGATAAGCCCAGACACCTGAAAAAAAAAATAGACCAATCAAACAGTCTAGAAGACATAAATGGCAGATGAGATGCCTGGGAAAGGTTCACACCAAGTGAGTTGCTAGAAATGAACACTTTCCAAATTTTTAGATGCCTCCTGGCTGTGCAGTGTGCTCCAGGTAATGAAATGCTCCATAGGTATTTCCACAGGCAGATCTTGTTTGACATTTTCGCAGCTGAGGTTCCCTCTTTCCAGATGACTGTAGCTGATCAGAATATTGATGGAACCATCATTCCAGTCCACTACATTTTTTTCCAAATAATTTTCTTTATTTGACCTTAAAGGGAAATTATACTTATAAAAGAGTCTTGTACTTATTCTTCATAGAGAATGCTCATAAATAACAAAAGGTTATTTTGTTCTGACGGATGCTTCTACTTGGTAGGAAAAAATGTTCTTATCTTTATTTTCAGCAATTAAGGGAAATTGTACTGATTATTTCTGTCCTCCATAATGACTTTCATTCCAAATGCTCTTCCTGTTTTGTTGTTTGTCTTTGTTTCAAAATGTGTGTTAAATAGTACCAAAATATTATTCATCTCACTGTCATTAACTGAATATTTATTTTCACTAAAATAATGACTGCCTTATAATCTTCCTATATGGAGTAGTTGCTTTACCTTATATTCTGGAGATTTTATATATTTTGCCATAAGACAATGTGTGTTCTCTAACTTTTGTTTTGCTTATTGATATATAGCTGACAAATAAGGATTGTGTCTATTTATAATATGATATATGAATATGTATATGTAAGAAAAAGTATTTAAAAATTAATTTTGATTGCTCACTGCCATTATGCTTTGTGAATCTATCATATAGACACTATTTTGATTTGCTTTCTTATCTAGTTAACTGTCTTGGATACTATGTGATCTCTGTTTCAGCTGTGTGAGACCACTGATGAAGTCTTCCATTTACTTGGTGCATTGATGCCTTGTGACCTCCCCTAATCACTTTATTTCACATGAGGAGAAGAAAGTAGATTCCTTGAACACAGTCACAGGTCATCAGGTGTGTCCCTGCCTTAGAAAGATATGATGACATCATCCAAAGGAGAGGCATTCCCATTGCCTCACTGTCTTTGGTGAAGAATAGGACTCCTATGCTTCCA
Organism: Mus minutoides; assembly: GCA_902729485.2. Lineage (NCBI taxonomy): Eukaryota > Metazoa > Chordata > Mammalia > Rodentia > Muridae > Mus > Mus minutoides. The sequence goes on along the minus strand of LR750808.1, from coordinate 111,416 downwards.
AATTTCCACAAATTAAATGCTTGCTGCTTAGGGGAAACCAGCAGGTATCCAGTTGGATAAAAACATCTGTAAAGTGATCATAAAGAAAACTCAGTTCAAATTGATTTTGTGAACCTGAATCAGGCTTTAGAGAATCTAATGTCAGGTGGTTCATTGTCAGCATATTTAAAACACAATACAATTTGAGAAAAAGTTTCCAGGAAATAATCATTACCTTTCCAGGTTTTCAGGCAACAAGCATTCCAATTCCAGTTGCATAATAAAGGTTAAGATTTGACTACTTAAAAATCCCTTTACAGAATACATGTGAACATGAGGGTAGTTTCTATAGCTAATGAGATAGCACAGTAGTCAATAAACCATAAAGTGTATATACATGTGAAATATCTGGAAAGAATAGGTTCTATTAACTGAGAGTAAAACAAAATGGTTTAGGAAGGGAAGAGTCTGAGTTAATCATTCTGGAAATTTTGGGTGAAGTCTGCCTCTACAGCAAAAAGTGGGTGAGATCTACCTCCATAGATAGCCAAAAGATAACCAGATCATTAATAATATCCACTCCTAGCATCCTGAGTGGAAAACAGATGTTTTGTTCTTTGAGTAGAGGCCTCTACATATTTAACATTCTTAGATCACTAATGCTCTGAGGGCACAAGGACATTTGTGCTCCTAACATGCTGTAGTGTGGGCCCCACTCTGAGTTTCACTTGCTACCTGCTCACCATCACTTGAAGGGCAAGAAAACTCAGGCCCAGCAGTAAAGAGAGGGTCACTCTGACGGTCACTGGCAGAGATCACTTAGTACTAACAAAACAATTGTGAAAGTAGATATGAAAGGCATGGAACCCTGGAGATGTTTGCGGAGAAAGGAGCCTACCTGAACAATAATGCTTGCTAGTTCAGTCACAGGAATCTAATTTCCACATAACAAAAATAACAATAGTAAAATTCATTCAATAAAGATGCATATATGGAGAAATATATTTCTTAAACTAATTTTTCTTTACTAAATTAATTGAGGTACACAGAAATTCAGAGTACTAAAAGAGTTCATAGATTTTTATTTTAGTCTACTCTTTCTTGGCTTTATTTACTATAATTTTCAGATGCCAATTTCTCTTACTTCACATTTATTGCTAATAAGGCAAAGTTTAGGCTTATCATATTAATAATATGGCTATAAATCTCTCCTCCCTACACCCGTGTCTTAGTTTCTCTTCTGTTGCTGTGATAAAAATATTCTGAAAAAAAAAAAAGCAAATTCTATGAAAAGGTGCTTATTCTGACCCACAATTTAAGGGTGTAGTACATTTCAGCAGAAGAACACAGGCAGTGGGATATTGAATCAGTTCGTCACACTACATGTATAATTAGAAAGAAGAAAGAGATGAATGCAGGTGGTTAACTCACTTTCTCCTTCTTATACAGCATAAAATGTTATCACAGGCAATGAAACTACCCACGACGGGTGGGTCATCTAAGCTCAATGAATAAAATCATTTTTGAGCACACAAAGAGCTCTAAATCTCCAGGGAGTCTAGACTCTGTCATGGTGGCAATTAGCATTGGCTACCACAACTTCCAAAAAAATGTGTATCATTTAAGAGATCAATATTTCATGCTTTCATCACACAGTAAACAAAACTAGGACAGATTATAATGATAATCACACCTGGGAACTAAAAGTATCAAGGATTAGCAATCTGCACATGATATCCATGCAACACAGACATCTGAAAGTTGATATTTGAGGACTTAAACTGCAAAACCCAGATTAAATAATTTCTAATGGTTTCACAGCAGAAGAGAAAGAATTTAAAACTGAAAAGTCAAAAACGTTTCCTACTGTTCTATGCTGAAATTAATGACTGGCATCTGAATTTTCTGCTGGATATTTTTTTTTGCGGGGGTGGTGGTGTCTGAATTATACACATACTTCCTAAATGGGAAAGGCTGGGGATATTGCTATGTAATATTCCAGCAAGAACAGGTATATTAATTTTAGTGAGTAAAATGTCTGTCTGGGAATACTGAGGATGTTAAAGATGGCTTAGTACTTACAAAGGCTGACTCCAATGATACCTCTCCTTCCGTTCTCCCATTTACTTAGAGCTGTTAATGAGGTGTTTGCATTTCTTTTTTCTCTAGAGATTGTATCCATCCAACATTCTTTGCCAACAATAATCAAGAACCCTAGAGCCTTTCTCAGCTGTCAAGAAGTTTGCCCAAACATTATCACTGGACACATTTCTCCTTTCACTGTTAAGAGAGTTATTTTTGGTTGGTACCTTGATAGGAACTGGAATCCACTAGCAAGCAAGCATCTGGATCCCTTGTAGATTTTCTTGATTAGGCTAAATAAAATGTGAATACTCATCTTAAGCTTGTGTGGTAGCTCTTAGCATTTGCTGACAAATACCCTGTGAGGGAAAAGCCTTTGCTTTTTGCCTTACTTTCTTTGCATCACACTAGTGAGTTCACCTACCTGTTGCTGCTGTTGCTGCTGCTGCTGCTGATGCAAACTCTGACCCAGAAGCTTTTTCAAACTTTCCAAGTGGCCAAAAGCCAATAGCTCTCCAGGAATCTGACAAACCTTTTCTATCAGATTGTGATAACTGAAGCAGCAGCCTCATGGATTGAACAGCTACTGGCTTCTCAGACTCTCCAGTGAAAATATAGCTGTGTTATGCTTCTTTAGAGCTGTGATTCCAAACCTTTCTAACGATGTATCGCTTTTGTACAGTTCCTCCTATTTGGTGACACTCAATCATAAAATTATTTTTGTTGCTGTTTCATAACAGTAGTCTTACTATTGTTATGTGTGGGGGCCCGACCAGCAGTAACCCCTACATTCACAGATTTGGGTTCTCTGGATGGAATAGTCCAGAGCTGTAATGAGATAGGGGAAGGGGAAAAGAATGTGGCCAAGGCTGGGGTTCTGCTCAAGGCAACTGTTTATTGAATCCAATGCACTCAGGGAAAAAGAGGGGAAGCCCCACCCCCAGTCTTCTGCGCAGGCATTCTGGAGTTTGGCGGGAAGTCTGAGATATTGTGCAGGTGGGCTGGGTGGGGGCGGGGGATCTGTGAAGTGTGCAGAACCTGGCTGCCTGGGGGGAGCCGGGCTATCTCTTAGCCTAGTTAACAACACAATGGATGCCATTGGGTTCGGCACGTCTCAGGTCATTGCACCATGTTGGTGGGGAAGGGACACCACAGTTATGAATCAAAATGTGAGTATCTGTGTTTTACAATAGTCTTATCTGACCACACTGTTCTTCAACCCTGAAAAGGGTCATAATTCACAGATTGAGAAATGGTGCTTTAGAACTATATAAAATGAGTACCTGGTTGTTGTGGAGTTGTTATGTTATTGTTTTGTGTGTTATCTTTTCTGTTTTTTTTTTGTTTGTTTGTTTGCTTGCTTGCTTGCTTGTTTTTTGTTTTTTTTATTGTACTTTTTATATGGTATGTGTACTGGCTAGGTTTGTGTCAACTTGACACAGCTGGAGTTATCACAGAGAAAGGAGCTTCAGTTGGGGGAATGCCTCCATGAGATCTAGCTGTGAGGCATTTTCTCAATTAGTGATCAAGGGCCCCTTGTGGGTGGGACCATCTCTGGGCTGGCAGTCTTGGGTTCTATAAGAGAGCAGGATAAGCAAGCCAGAGGAAGCAAGCCAGTAAAGAACATCCCTCCATGGCTTCTGCATCAGCTCCTGCTTTCTTATCTACTTGAGTTCCAGTCCTGACTTCCTTTGGTGGTGAACAGCAGTATGGAAGTGTAAGCCAAATAAACCTTTTCCTCCCCAACTTGCTTCTTGGTCATGATGTTTGTGCAGGAATAGAAACCCTGACTAAGACAGTATGTGAACTGCTTAGCTGATTGGTCTTTTCCCCCTTTGGTGGCAGGGTTTGGCTGCTTGGCACTCACTGTGTATACCAAACAGGCTTCAAATTCTGAGACCCATCAAACTCCTGAATGTTGGATTGAAGAACATCCTTGCTTTATTATTTGAGCTGGCAATTTTTGTGATTTATAAAAAAACAAAAGAGAGCCTTGGAAATGTTTGGTAGAACCAGGTATATGTTTGCTTGAGGCACAGTATGGTGAAGCGGAAGGGGATGCCTTTGTGGGCCCATGCTGTAGCATCCCTTTCCCTTGAGGTACTAACCATATGACAGATATACTATGGAATCAACTTTATTTATGGCATGGGAAGGGAGTTGATGTGGTATAGAGGTGAAGAAAGGAAAAGAGAGAGAGAGAGAGAGACAGACAGACAGACAGACAGACAGACAGACAGACAGAGACAGACAGAAACAGAAAGAGAAAAGAAGAGGAGGAGAGAAGAGAAAGGAAGGGAAGGGAATGGGAGGGAAAGGAAGGGAAGGGAATGGGAGGGAAGGGAAGGGGAGGGAAGGGAAGGGAAGGGAAGGGAAGGGAAGGGAAGGGAAGGGAAGGGAAGAGAAAAGAAGAGAAGAGAAGAGAAGAGAAGAGAAGAGAAGAGAAGAGAAGAGAAGAGAAGAGAAGAGAAGAGACATCCACTCCAGTAGTGAGTGGTATACACATTCCAGGCCTAAAAGCCTGGAAGCAGCCATGAGGCAAATAGTTTCACGAAACAGCCTCCTGGAACCTTGGCATTCCAATAGCCCATATACTCAAACCCTGTCCCCGAGTTAGTCTGGTATATGGATTCATGTGCTCTCTTTCAGTATTGTTTTATTATAAGTGCCTTTAATGATTGATTTTGACATATAGCTAAGCCTTTGCCAGGGTTCCAATGCCACAGACCGGGCTCAATACCCCCCCCCCCCATCCGTGGGAATCAGGGTTTCAGACAGATGGGAATAGAGTCGGCCAGAATTGACAGATACAGACATAAGAGAGTGTGTTGGATCTGAATGTAATGTCACAAAGGGAACACTAGTCTTATATACTACAGAAAACAAAGGGGTAGGATGTCACAGCAGGCAAAATACATTGAAGTTATCTGACACAAAGCAGAGGAATGACTTCAAAAGGACTTACAGGAACCAGGTAATGTTTACCATAAAGATAAAACAGCCCTGCCTAGGGTCAGCTAATGACAGGTAATTCACACCCTAGTCAAAATTTGTGCTACTCCTTTGAGCCTTATGAAAGCTAGCACCAGGGGCTTCTGCTCTAGCAGATCTTCTCATGAATAATGCAATACCACAACCCCCTATTTCTTAGGCCTTGATCAATTTGGAAATTTCTTCATTTTCTATCTGAAAACTGTTCAAGATTTTGAATAGTTTCAATCTCTTCAACAGTTCATCCTGTTTCCCCTTCCTCCCAGTTCCCTTTAACCAATTAAATTTCCCCATCTTTGCTTTTTCTCCTTGATTGGTTTTAATCTAATTGATTATGGTATATTGTGTGGATAAATGGTCAATTTTTTTTATATTGTCTCCCTGGTTCCCCATTTTTTTCCTCCTGCTGTCATGTTTCTTTCTGAGAGATGATTTATTTAATGTTATTTTCTAATCATCCCAAATCTTTTAACACTCAGAATGTTTTTTGTTCTCAGATATATTCTTTGCCTTTCTGTTACAGCTTTATTGATTGTGAAGGATCAAAAATGCCCTCAAATTCATTCTTTTTTTTTTTTTTTTAAGATTTTCTAGCCTAGTCTCTGGATCTTCTAAGTCTCTGGATTTCACCCATAATGTGAGACAGAAGAGGCATTCTATAAGTTTCTGAACAGATGATATTGAAATTCTAAAATTATTTGAATGCTTAAATAGTGGATCCAGTCAGTATAGAGGAGGGCTCAAGGTAACCCACACAAATTGAACACATTGTCTGAATCATGATGAATGATTGAGATTTGCTGACTGAAGACACCTTTGCTGGTATGTAATGGTTTCCTTGAAGATTAAAATCTTCTTCTATGGGAGGATCTCATTAAGAGACAAGATATTTGCAAGGATGTAGAAAAATAGGAGATATATATATATATATATATATATATATATATATATATATATATATATATATATATTGGTTTTTCGAGACAGGGTTTCTCTGTGTAGCCTTGGTTGTCCTGGAACTCACTCTGTAGACCAGGCTGGCCTCGAATTCAGAAATCCACCTGCCTCTGCCTCCCAAGTGCTGGGATTAAAGGTGTGCACCACAACGCCCCACTAGGATGTTCTTAAAGGAGATAAAATTTTTAATCATGAAGGGAAGCTCATTAAAATCAGGGAGGAACCAACTAAATTGCCTCAAAAAGTTTCTACAACTGGTTGGATACACTAGGGAACTCGGTAAGGACTGTCAAAAGCCACTCCTAGATGAGTAAGTGTGCTTGGAAGAGGCTAAGAAAGGATACTCTATAAACTGGTAAATGGCCTGCAAAATATGCAGTACACTCTAGCTTTTATGAGATACCATGCTCTCTGAGGTGGGCATTGGCGATATAGATGCCTTTGAGTCTTCTCTGCTCTTTTATGTAACCTCTCACCTATATTTCTGTAATTAATCCCAATAAATCTCCTTAGTTCCATGAATTAGACTTTCTTTCTTTCTTTCTTTTTTCCTTTCTTTTTTCCTTTCTTTCTTTCTTTCTTTCTTTCTTTCTTTCTTTCTTTCTTTCTTTCTTTCTTTCTTTCTTTCTTTCTTATATGTAAGTACACTATAGCTCTTCAGACATTCCAGAAGAGAACATCAGATTTTGTTACAGATGCTTTTGAGCTATGATGTGGTTGCTGGGATTTCACTCAGGACCTTTGGAAGAGCAGTCGGTGGGTGCTCTTAAGCACCAGCCCACTAGAATGTGGTTTTTTTTGCAAAAAGTAAAATATAGGAAGTAAGCCGATCAGCAGCATTCAACACTGTTGCTTTAGTGTGAATGCCATGGGACCAGTTGCCTCAAGTTCTTGTAGCCATGACTTACCTGCCATGATGAATTGTGCCCTCAAGAAGTGCAAGAACAAAACAAAGCAGAACAGAACAAAACAAAACAAAAGGTCTGCATGTCAAAATAAATGTTTTCTTTCTTAAGTCATTCTTATCAGAGATTTTGTCATAACGATGAGAAAAATAATTGATACCAATTGCAAAGTTCATTTTTAATATTTTCTAACCTTTCACTCAAGGACTTAGGAGCAATAATAATATCTTGATATGGAATAGCAATAAGCCCTTTCACTTTTCTTACTGAAATACAACAGAGTTTCTTAATTATTATTCAATTTTTATGTCGCATATGAGGCAGGGCAGACGACAAAACTTTATAATGGTCAGATTCACCTAATGTTATTGCTGATTCTGACACAAACAAACAGTAAGATGTCGATGATTGTCATAAAACAAACTTACCTGCTATACAGGGATCCTAGTCCTATGACTTGGGTAAGAATTTAAGGAGGCCTTCATGTCATGAAAGACTAACAATTTTTAGAAATTTAAAGATGGAAGGAATAGCATGAGGGAGAGTTGGCAGGGAGGAAAAGGAGGAGTGGGGAAGGAGGAGAAGTAAAAGGAAGGTTAAGATGAAGAGGAGAAGGAAGAAGAGAAAGAAGAGGAAGAAGAAGAGGAGAAGTAGAAGGAGAGGGAGATGAGAAGAGGAGGGAGAAGAAGATGAAGAAGAAGAGGAGGAGGGAGAGGAGGAGGAGAAGAAGGAAGAAGAGGAGAAGGACAAAGAGAAGGAAGGTGAAGAGAAGGAAGGAGGATTAGCAGGTGATGAAGGAAGAGGAAGAAGAGGAGAAAAAGAAATGTGGGTATATGAAGCATCTTTAAATCTACTCAGTACATACTTGCTTTCTTCCAATCCTGATTATTCCTACTTTAAATTAGTCACTGCTGAATCCTCTGCCTTTCCCGCCTCTTAGCTGTTAAGAGATATTGTGTCCATACCTCTATGAGTACTTTTTGGTACTGTGATTTCTACCAAACCATTTCCTTCCATTTCTAGAGAGTCTCCATAATCCTTCATGAGAAATGACAGTAAATAGGATGGTAGTGACAGAGGATTATTTTAATTAAGGATGATGGAAAAGAGAAGTAACAGAAATCAAATGGTTGTGACAGAATTTTGAGATGAAAAAGTATAATCCTGAGAACAGAAGATATATACATAGATGATAGATAGATAGATAGATAGATAGATAGATAGATAGATAGATAGATAGAGGATAATTGTGAAAGAAAGTGATGGTCATATGGGTTATAGTAAAGAAAATGATGGCTAAAGACAATTATAGTAAGAAAAGTCGATGTGGCAAAGAAGATCTTGGTGAGAGAGGGTGATGCTAAGGTTGAATGAGAGAGGATGATGATGAGATGGGGGTAGAGTAAGATGATGATGTATAGAGAAGATGATAACAGTATAATCCTGAGAAAGCATAATGTTTAAAGATTGTGATAGAGAGAGCAAGATGATGAAAAAATGATTATGACAAGGTGATGCTAAGAGAGGGTGGTGGATCAAGAAATAGTGATAGTGGCAGAAGATGATGAGAAGTGAGGATGAATATGATGGTAAGAAAGTGATAATGAGAGAGAAGATAAAGGTGAAAAGGGATCATGTTGGAGTCTGTTTTTCCTACTTTAAATTAGACCATATCAGTTCACAGTGAACCATAAATAAACATGTGCCTACCGAACCTATTTTATACCTGAAATTTTTCAGTTGAATTAACAGCTTAATAACTTCTCATGGTTGAACAATTGCCTTTTAAACAAATGCATGATTGATGATATCCATATGAAAATTCAAATTATAGTGAAAATATTCCCACTGCCACACAATCTTACAGAACTGACCAGAGGCTAAGCATTAGTAACCAAATATCAGAAATAGAAAGATATACCATGACAGTAAAGTGATGGTAGACTTTGCTCTGTATCATGTTTTCTTTGTCAGGGTCATAAACCAAAGCAACTCTTTTATTTATTTATTTATTTTTCCCTTGTTCAGGTCAACCCCGCTCGCTCTACTCGACCCCGCTCGCTCCGGCCAGCCCCACTTGCTCCCGGCCGGCCGCCTCCGCACGGCCCCTGCTTGTTCCAGCCAGCCCTGCTCGCTCCGATTGGCTCCGCTTGCTCCGGTTTGGCCCCGCTCGTTCCAGCCGTCCCCGTTCAGCCCCTCTCACTCCGGCCCTGCTAGCTCCGGCGTCCCCGCTTGCTCCGGCCGTCCCCATTCGGCTCCGCTCGCTCCGGACAGCCTGGCTTGCTCCGGTTGGTCTCTCCGGTCCAAGGGTTCATTTCTTATTATTCTTCATAAGCACACTGTAACTGACTTCAGACGCACCAGAGGAGGGCGTCAGATCTTTTTACGGGTGGTTGTAAGCCATCATGTGGTTGCTGGGATTTGAACTCATCACCTTTGGAAGAGCAGTCGGGTGCTCTAACCCGCTGAGCCATCTCACCAGCCCCCCAAGCAACTCCTATAAATGTGGCTTGCTTATATTTTCAGAGGTTTATTCATTGACATCATGTCAGAAAGCATAGCAGCACATAGGCAGACATGTTGCCTGATACATAGTTTGAGAGTTCTACATCTTGATCCACAGGCCAAAAAAAAAAAAAAAAAAAACCAGAGCTACTGGGAATAGCTTGAGTTTTTGAAACTCCAAAGTACAACACAAGTGACACATGTTTTCTAACAATGCAACACCTACCCCAACTAATAGAATCACTACTATATAAGCACATCTATGAGTCTATGAGAGCTATCCTTACTCAACCCATCATACCAGTGAATCAAAGATCTAGAATAAATAAAAACATCAATACTAAGATAGATTAAAGAAGTTGCAAGGGCCTGAATGGCATCTGTTAAAGTGTGTGCAGTGATCTAAGGACACCTTTTCAAAAATATTGTATGGAAAGCAAAATCTTCAGGCTATCATGTGAGACATGCCAAATTCTCTCTCCAAGAGAGATAGAATCTAATGAAACAAGCCAGGACTGAGCAGCAGGTGCAATAGATGGAAGGCAGTAATACCTAGGTTGGAGCAATGACGCTGCACTGTAACAGGAACAAAAAAAATCCTCTTTGTAAATAGAACTGTGATATGCAGAGTATATTGTGGATATAGCAGATGCTGGTTAATTACCTCTGCTTGAGTGGACGCTTAAAGTATTTGCGATAGAGATGACATTTCTCACTCCCTTTGCCTCGACCTCCAGGGATAATCAGCAGGGCCCTAGGGTAGGGGAGAGAGAGTGGGAAGGACAAGAAACACCAAGAATGGGAGCAAGACAATGTGACTGATCAAGCTCTGAAAAACTTTATTCTGGGATGTCAATATAAGAAAGAGGAGGCTTCAAGGGAAGGGGGAAGAGCTCAGTGGCTCTTGGATGTTCAGGTGGTAATCTTCAGCGCCTAGAACCAATGATCACAGTGTCCTCTCTACCCACAAATATTCTTTCTCTTGTGACCATGAATGTTCTCTCAAGGCTGTTTATGTAACTAGACATTTTCTCCAAGGCCATGGCTGAGGCCATGGCTCCAGGTATCCCTTGTGTATTTACAATAAATGTAATAAAGCCCTATTGGTCATGGTGCTATGCTTATTTACCTTATAAAGTTTATGAATTCAAAGCCTACCTTTCCTCTTCATTCACTCAGATGCTGAAGTTGATCTTATTCTACTCCTTAGGGCCTGGCCCACAATAAAAAAAAAAAAAAGCTCTGTTCATAGCTTTGTCTCTTTTCTACTTTGATCTCTTCCTTTTCCTCTACTACCTTATCAACATTGGGCATGTTTAATCTGTGTGTGGGCAAATGCATAAACATAAAAGAAAATATTTGTGTTAGAAATTAACTTGTTTGTATTTTTATATGTGTGTGTGTGCATACACACACACACACATGCACACTCACTTGTATGCATGTTTGTGTATATAATTTATCTGTATATACAAATGTTATATGAAAGTCATAGCTTTATATGAGGTGTCTTCTACAGTAATTCTCTAACTTAGTTCTTTATATATGAACTTTCTCTAGCCTGGATTTCACTGATTCATAGAGCTTGTATGAGTAGGATGGCCCAGGGATGCTTCTGTCTTTACATCTCCTTGCATTATGATGGAAGGTCTATGTTGAATTGTCTATGTTTTTACAGGGGTGCAAGAGATCCAAACTCAAATCCTTGTAAATTTACAGCAAACACATTTTCCAGTGAGCCATGTCCAAGGTCCTGCATCTACCTTTGTAAGGGTCCATGATTTACTGAAGAATGACACCCAGACTCAAGTAGTATGTAAGCACAAAGAGTGTTTTATTCTGTGTAAGTCCAGCATACTGGGGTTTCACCATTACAAAGAAAAAGAGACCCCCAAGTGAGTTTGTAGGCCTGATTTAAATCACATTAGGGAATTCTGGGGTAGATGACTTCTATGTTAATTTTTGGGGATATCTCTATGGACATTCCATTACAGAGGTGTGGGGACTTGCTGGAGACATCTGGAAACTGTTGCTGACCTATTGTCCTTGCTTCATGCCAGATGGCAAGTCAACTTCTAAGGCCTGGAAATGCCTGGTTCATGGAAATAGAGATTTAGGTCTAGTCTCCTTTACTACCAATTGGAAGCCTGTCATGGAATGGGACTAGACTTCTCACCTTTAATTAAGATGAAAGATTAGAAGACTGTAAGATATCTTCTCTTGTTTTTTTTTTTTGTTTTGTTTTATTTTGTTTTTTGGGGTTTTTTTTCCCATCAAGGCATCTAAGCAATGTTAATAAATTTGGATTATTCTTTCTTCAAATGTATATTAATCTGCAGTGATTATTGTTCCTGCTTGATATTAAGTATACAACCAGGAGATTATTTCTTTAACCATATATAGCCATAAACAACAATTTAATAAGTATCTTTATTCAGGTGTCTGTATAGACTTTCCAGAAATAGTTAAAATGTATTTTCCGAAATAAAATTGTTGGGTCAAAGGTTATGAACATAATTAACCAAATGTGCTGTACTCAATTTCTCATTAACCAATAATACAGAATTTCCCCAGTGACCTTACATTTACAGGCCCTGGCTCTGTCTAATTTAAATTCAGTTCACCTTCTTATAATAATAGGACATCTTTTTTAATTAATGCACAATTTCTAGTGAAATAAAATGTGGTCCTATGTACCAGAGACTTTCCACACATATCTCTGGACCGGCCTGTTGCAAGGGTTCAGGCAAAGAAGAGAGAGTGCGAGCAGGAAGGGGGAGTTGTCTCTGTTGCCTCCACTGCTGCAGCTGGCTCCACCTCTGTCTCTGCTGTTACCATCTCAGTTCCTCCACACTGCCCTGCACTGAGTCCAGCTAGGCTGGGTCAGTGAGAGGCTGACTAACCAGCATGGAGTGCAGGGGAGTTTCAGGTGGCATTTCGAGAGAGAAGACCACTTCCCAAGGCGCAGTGTTACAGCTTTTATGATGAAAGCTCTTAGATGATGGAGTAGTTCTCACACACCCTTATTCCTTCTGGATATGATTCTCGTATCCAGTTTTGGGGTGATTCAGTGTCTGACTGCAGATACTTATCATTGGCTTGGTTTGAGAGCTTGGAGATACCTAATCTACATGTGGAAGGGCTTGGTGCTTGTCCTACTTCACTAATGGCCACGGACCTCTCTGCAGGGGAGGGGGCTTGTGGGAGGCTGTAGCTATGTGATAGAATCCAGGGGCCCAAGGGGCATGGCCAAACACCTGCCATCCCTTGCAGGTAACAGTCTCCTGCTGAGTCACCAGGATATTAAGCTTGAGCTATACCAGGGACCATGCTGCCTATCACAGTTTACCACCCAACACTAAAACAAGGAAGGAATGAGAGAAGGAATGAAAGAAGAAGGAAATAAAGAAAAGAGAAATAAAAAGGGTGCTTGAACAATGGGTCAAGATTAAGAGCACTGGCTGTGTTTCCTGAGGACCTGGGATTTATTTCTGGTCCCTAGATGGCAGCTCACAACTACATGCAACTCCAGTTGCCAGGGCTCTAAAGCTATGTTCTGTACTCCACGGTCACTGAAAAAATGCATTCCATAGATACTCATGCACGTAAAGTGCTAATACACATTTAAAAAAAAAACAATTCTTTTAAAAATGTAATTTGAAAAAAATAAAGATAGGAACGTGGAGAAAGAAGGAAGAAATATAGAAATAATCATATGCTTGTTATTTTTTTTTTTTGCCTTTCTCCCTCTTCAAACTTTCATTGAGATATCTTCTCTTTAAATGTTTTTGTTGTTGTTTTTATTTTTCTGTTGGATTTTGTAGATATATAAAAGCTAATTACATCTTTTCTTTCTTAATGTTATTATAGAATTCTTGTCAATCATTCAGTACCAAACAGGGTGCATTTCTTTCTTGACAGTGGTTTGCTAGATTACATTCCTGAATACAGTATTGCATATACATGCAAGCAAATCTGTTGAGTCTACTTCTTCCCTGCAATTCTCCCCACAGAAATCCCATGTTGTTTATTTTTTCCTCTTTTTTACTGTTATATATGTGATAGCATTCCACTGAAGCTTTGTTGTTTTATTATTCAAGGTCTAAAGTTCTGCTATTCAAGATATTTGTTGTTGTTGTTTTTGTTTTTGTTGTTGTTGTTTTATTTTTTAATTTATTTTTATTTGTTTAACTTTTTTTGAGAACAGAACTGATAGAAGGAACCTACATAAATACAAAGGGGATTCATTAAAATGGCTTATAGTCTCTAGTCCAGCTAATCCAACAATGGCTCTCTACTGGTAAATTCCTAAGAAAATCCAGTATTTGTTCAGTCTACAAGGATGGATGTCTCATATGTGTTTCAGAGACACCATAATTCTGAAGAAGTAGGTCATGATGCCATTGAAGGGATGAACTTACCAGAGAAATCAAGGATGTGCAGGAAAAGAAGAAGCAATTTTTATTTTCATGTTCTTTTTATGGGCTATTACAAAATGGCGTGGCCCAGATTTACTGTGCTTCTTCTGACAACCTCAAGTGATTTGGATTTAAGGGAAGTTATGTGAATAGATTTTAATAAACTCTATTAGATATTAATATGAAACAGTCATACACAGCCCAATAATTTAGGCAGATTTTTATGGATTATTTAAGCAGCTCATGCACAATTATTGGGGGATTACCCAATAATTTCTACTAAGTAGACTGTTAATTCCCAGGTGTGTTACCAAATTTATACTGTTTGAATCTTCCCTGAGTTATTTCTTCTCCAGCAGTCTCTTTTGGCAGGTGGAATCTCACTTGATCCTATGCTCCTTATCTATCACATTTAAAAGAGGTCTCCTTCTCAGACTTCCTCTGTCTCCACTCTCCCAAGTAATTGGCTATAGCTACCTTTATTTCACCAATAGTTTTAAATTGAGGAACAAAGATTTCACATAGCACTACTTGCTTGCTATACCTGAGGATATGCTTATCAGCAACAACTAGATTTTGCAGGACAGTAGGTAGCAAGTGAATACAAAGCAGCAACTTACAAACCTCCAGCGAAGCCATCCTACCACTAATGTTCAAATTAACATAAAATCAATCACAGCTGTACCAATAATTTTTATTATTTCCAGTTATAATCAGGTTGAAAACAAAGAATAAAAATCACAGTAGGTTTCAGTTGGAGAAGAGGCCCTGCATCCAATGAGAAATGACCTGGTAGGGAGCTGTAGTAAAGGATCTTCTAAAGAATCTAAATTCAGTTCTCAGAATGTCCCTCACCACTTCCAGTAACCTCAGCTCCAGGGGTTCTGATACCTCTTAGTGCTCCTTAGACCCCTTCACACATGGGCATATACACAGACACAAATAATAACAACCTGCTATTTATCAAGACTGGGATCATATTATTTGTATGCCTAGACTACCTACCTGTGAAGACTATAAATAAGATTAAAATCAAGTGTAAGCCACATGAAGCTACTTGGTTTTTGTGGTAATGCTGTTTACAATATGCAGAAAACTTTCACCTTTCCTGCCCTTAACCAGGTTTTTTGATTAGGATGACCTTTCCATTCTGTCTTAGAGACACCACATTCCTCTATATTTTTTTTATCATTATTAGATAATATTACAGATTGACAAGCTGGAACTCTGTGACATACACCCTGCATTTTATCAGTTTGTCTCAAATGAATGAATAAATAATTTTCACTATTTCATATTCAAATCACTTACATCTGAGCTCAAATCATATATTTATCACAGTATTTTCATGCCAGCTCCCCATTAAGTCAGTATTTTATTTACTATCTTATTAATAGGTAATATAAGGAAAGCACTATTCATATTTAAAGGAAAAGCAGAGATATTATTCATGCTGGGAATCACATAAAATATATGGAGGAGACTACAGAAACAGTTCGAATATATAGTGATGTTATACGACCTCTCCCTTGCTTGGAAATTCATCCTGAACCAAATGTAAGGAGTGTTTTACAAGACAAAATGGAAGCTTTATGATTCGGAGCCTTGGAATTAACGTTCTAGGAATGTCACCTATGTGTGCATTTAAATCTCTACCCATTAATTCTTGATGTCTTACAACAGAGACTGCTTACATATATCTTTCTCCTTGCAGAGTTCAGAACCAACATTCAGTTTGTTATATTTTTTTGCCCTTATCATCTTGATGTTCAAGTTGCTCAGCTATTCTTCTTAACTTAGATAATTATGATAGCAACTAACTGAGAAGGCTAAGACAAACCTTGCATGAGAATTTGGTCTTAGAATCCTAGAACCTACTTTTTAAAAGCCAGGTATGAATGTTGTATTATTTAGTTTTTTGTTGCTGAGAAGAGACACCATTGCAAAACAACTCTTTTAAAGGTCATTTAATTTAGGGTGGCTTACTGGTTCTGAGGTTCAGTCCATTATCATCATGTTGGGAAGCATGGCAGTGACAAGACAGGCGTGGCACTGGAGGAGTTGAGTTTAACTTGTTTAGAAGATAGTCTCAATTTGCACCATAGAAACTGATGTTACCCTGCACTGTAGCTGGAGTCAAGCACATCTGGAGAAAAGCTGCTCTCAAAGGGGCCAGCAGCTTCTCAAATTCTAAAGTAAATAAGCTGATGGCTGTTTTCTCCATGAAAATTCTCTGCAAATGTGTTTATTGGGTTCAGCAGATTACAAGATGCTCCTTTCTAGAAATTACAGCTAGATAAAGCAAGAAAATTGTGTTTGGTCTAAATATATAAGATGTGTGTAGCCACTTCATTTTTGTTTCTGGCTGGTTTTAAAGGTATAAATACGTTCTGCACGTCTTGGCTATAGACTATTGGCTTATATGTTTTTGGGTATTAGAAATTTTCTAATATTGGTAATAGAAAGTTAGTCTAAAACTGGTAATTTAGGGTTAGAGTCATTTTAAACAACAACAGGTGGCATTATCCAAACCAGGAAAACAGTTCTTTAAAGACACTAGAGAAAGTACCCAAGGAGCTGAAGAGGTCTGCAACCCTATAAGAGGAACAACAACATGAACTAACCAGAACCCTCAGAGTTCATGTCTTTAGCTGCATATGTAGCAGAAGATGGCCTAGTCGGCCATCATTGGGAAGAGAGGCCCCTTGGTATTGCAAACTTTATATACAGGGGAACTCAAGGGCCAAGAAGTCGGAGTGGGTGAGTAAGGGAGCAGGGTGGGGGGGTATAGGGAAGTTTCAGGATAATATTTAAAATGTAAATTAAGAAAATATCTAATAAAAAATAAAAAAGAGATACCTCTATCTTGGGATAATATTTTATGTAATTCTTATCATAGAAATCAGACTAGGATTTAGGGCAGTATCTCTTTGAGGTATTGGAGGCTCTTCCATCATGCACAGGAATTGGCAGCCAAAACTTTGTAGCATGGGGGTGATGAACTTGGAGATGATTTTGGAGAGACCGGATTGTTTGTTGGATTTTGAATTTTGCCTTTCAAAGTTATGGTTATGCTCTAATATTTCAAACAAAATAAAAAAGTTATAGTTAAACTTCAAGTGTTTCATTGGCTGCAGTTGGCAGTTTGATCACAGGTTCAGGATTCTAATTCACACAAATTTGTAATTTAAAAAATCAAGCATGTAGAGATGATTAAGAGGATAATAAAGCTAAAAATAGCTGTGACAAAGTATGGGTCTGCTGCCCCTTTTACAAAAACTGTATTGGAAATAGTGGTAGAAGCAAAGTTTAACCCCCCAAGTTTAGAAAAGAAATCTCAGTGGAAGTTTATCTAACAGGGTCCCAAGGAACTGCCAAAAGCAGCTGGTAGAATATTTGGAGACTTTGGCAGGAGTTCCTTTTATTACATAATTGTCTTATGAATAGTACTATACAAAGCATAGGCAGACTTATCTGGATATATTCTTATTGTACAGAAATTGAACCCTCATACAATTAGTGTCTAGCTATGGCTGCTGCCTTACAGGGGACAATACATGCAATGCTTTCACACCACCAAGGTGATAAGGATTGTTTTAAGTATGGGGTGTATAAATCATTTTTAGGAAAGAGTGTTAAAAAAAAAAAAGCTAGAGCCATAGACAGGCAGGAATCTGTCCTTGTTGAAGGAGGGGTAATCATTGGGCCAGACCTCAGGAATTAAGCTCAGAATAAGAAATGTTTACATTTGAGTTAACACAAAACTCAGAGGAACCTGAGCAGAGGATTGTGTGGAATTGCTTTTGTCTTTGTCACACTGACCATCTCCTAGAAAGGGGTTTACCAGTTGGAGGATTGTTTTTATGATATTCCTTTGCATCCTGATGATTGTAAAGGGTTTGCTTTTAGTGATATTGTAATTTTAATGAGCCCATGAAGCAATATCATTGGAAAAATTTGCCTCAAGGAATGCTTAATAGCCTTACATTATGTAAAAAAAGAAAAAAGTCTCTGTTTCAATACAAGAAATTAGGACTTTGAATCTTTCAGTGTGTATTATTCATTACATGGAGGGTATTTTATTAGCTGATACATCTCAAGTAGTTTTACTTCAAGGCTTTGCTCTCATACAATGAGCTTTAAAATTTTAGAGTTGTTGTTGCTAAGAAAAAATTCAAAGACAGTATCTTTTTCAACATTTGGAACCTCAGTTACTTAAAAAAAATGTGGCACAGAAAATTCAAGAAAGAAAAGATGATTTACTTATTTCAAATTATTCTCAAAAGTTTCTAGGAGGTCTTAATTGGCTAAGACCTCACCTTAAGCTCACCATAGTTGGACTTAAGCCTTTGTCATCTTTCTTCATCTCCAAGTAACATTTTAACACCATATTATGAAGCTGTTGCTTTGTTAATACAGAATTGTAGGATAGAACCATGAAAGTATTTTGGAAAGAATATCTTAAGAACCTGATTAAACATTTATTCTTTATTTAAAACAGCAATTAAATGGGCTATTGCAGAATATTGATATATGACCTACTGTATGGCAAACTTTTTAGGCAAAATTGATAATTTATATCCAAAATACAAGTTGTTACAAATTGCCTCTATGCATGCTTTGCTATTTCCTATAAATGTATGCATGCAGCCAATCCAGAATGCATTACTGTATTTATAAACAGATCATATAAGGGGAGAGAAGTATATAAATTGGATCACATGTTTATTCACTTGAATTTCCCCTGATTCAGGACAGATTATTGAGTTATGTGCTGGAGCCGTTTTTTTGAAATGTTGAAAAATCAAGCTTTTACTTTGTATATTGATAGCCAATATATAGCTCATGGTTTAAAATTGTTTGAAATTATTCCTTTTTCAAAGGCAGCTGATTCTCAGATTTTGCAGATGTGGCTCAAGTTGGGAGAGGGTGCTGTTTCTTTAAAGAATTGCCTTTGAACATTTAAGAACTCATATTGGATTACCTGGACAGACCCCTTAGGACAATGCTACAGAAGATTTTTCTACCAGGCAGATTATATGCCTTACACAGGAACAATTGGCTATACAATCTCATTCTTTACATTATCCGAATAATAATAGCTTGAGACAATAATTTGGTATTTCTAAAGAATGCACAAGTCAAATTGTGAAGACTTGTTCTCAGTGTCCTCAATTTCTACCATTATGCGATAATCCTCAAGGACTTATTAATCAATTATTGCAAATGTACGTTACTCAGATTTCTGATTTTAGAAAATTAAAATATGCACATGTGATTATTGCTAACTTTTTAGGCTTTCTTCTTGCAACTGCTTTAACAGAAGCAACTAAAAATGTAATTATTCAATGCATATCTGCATTCTTTTTCTTTGCTTGATATTCCAGATCAGAATAAAATAGATAATGGAACTAGCTACTATAGTCAAATATTTGGTGTGTTTTGTAGACAATTTAATATTACTCATATTACTGGGATTCTTTAAAATTGTCATTGACCAGATATTGTGGAACTTTAAAACAATATCTTCTAAAAAGGGGGGGGTAGTTATTTTCCCATATACCATATTATATAAATCATGCTCCTTTTTATTTTTAAAATTTTAAAATTTGGATGCCAAAGAACTCTCTTCTCAGTGTCTATGGCTCCCTACAACTAGGCATACCTATGCCTAGGTGAAATGGAGGTATCTACTTACTGGCATATGGCATGATACTGATCAGGTATTTAATATAGGGGCAAGGTTTTGTCTGTTTTTTGTTTGTTTGTTTGTTTGTTTTGTTTTATTTTTTCACAAAAAGAAAATGGGGCCCAATGGCTGCCTGAAAGATTGGTTTGTCAAGTGGACACAGATCCTGAACTTTCCAATGATTATAACACCAAGGATGAAAATGACTCAAAATTCCTATCAGCTAGCTGAGTTAACCTGGAGCATAGTCTCCACTCTTATTGGAGAGTGAGTGCTTTTTATCAATTCTCAAAGCCACCCCCACTGTGATTGCATGCAGTCAATGATTATTAAGCATGTCAAATGAAAATTACCTCTGTAATACAAGCTTTTTTCTTAAATACTCTGAGTGATCTTGAGAACACAAGGCATAAGGCTGTTGGAAAAATGCATCCATATTCAGATATCAACTATTCAACAAAGTGCCCAATAGGAATGCTTTAAGAAAAGAAAATAGCCACTACATGCACACATATGGGAAATTGAAACACTTCTTACATTAAAACAAATATTAATACAGTGGTATTTAGGGTTTCACAATGGGAACCACAGTTAACTTTGCAGAAGATGTAGGAGATAAAGCTGACGTGTTCTATTACATGAAAAAGAATATGAAATTGTTGGATGGCCCATTGTGGGCACAGCCTGTCTTGTAACATCAAAGGTAGTCAAAACTATCCTTTTAACAGTAGGTTGTAGCTCTCCACCTGCATCTTTACTGCTTACCTCAGTAGAGAAGATGACAGAGAAGGGGATTTTTACCAAACTAGCTTGTGTTTTCCAAAAGAAATTATCTCTGTTGAAATATAAAATCATAAGAGATCCAAGATAAGTATCTAATATAAAGCACAAAGTCCACGACCTGTGTCAAAACAGCCAACTCTCTCTTGTTTCTTCCAATAATTGAAGAAATACTTTGTTGTATAATTACATAAAAATAATTCTTAATCTCCTGGAAGGTGTAAAAACTAGAGATATTTTCAACAAGATTACCAGTAAAAGAAGCCAATTACCAATTACCAGAGAAACTTTGGAAGCCTACCAACTATGAACTGAATGTACATGAAAAGAAAACACACCGTGTACAACTATAAGGTGAGTTGGGTAAATTGGGAAAAACCCACTATTTGTAAAGTTCTCAGCACTTTGTGAACTTTTCTCTTCACTTACTCACTACTTCTCATATCAGGATTGATTTTACTATTGCTATTTATATTTCTAGTCCCATTTACCTGGTCTAACTCTTTACTCCAGGAGGCAAAGAATGAATATTTCAATGGGCAAAAGCACCAATGGGTCTCTCCATGAACTCAACTTTGCCCTTGTAACAATATAAGCCTATACTTTTGTGTGCATTTACAAAACTTGCTTCCTTACATCAGTTGCTCTGGTGCCATCCACATGTGAACTGGCAAAAATCTAACGGAGCCATGGGAACAAATGAAGACAATTGAACAGATTGTTTTTGAAAAGGAAAGGAAACAAAGTATAACTTAATTTTATATTCCTCTAAACTCAGATAAAACCCTAAACATTGTGAAAATAGGATTTGATTTTTTTTTCTGTGCTTAAAGCCATCCTTTACTCTGATGGGATATAATAACATTTATTGATGTCAATGTGCAGTAGCTGAGAGAATTGCTATGAACTTGCTTTGCAACATAATGAACCTGAAACAAAGGATGGATTTTGTGGTTTTCCCTTTATAAGCTGGAGCTGCAGAATTAAGCTTTGAGCCTTGATCAGAACCTTGTTTTGGCTTCATCCTTCTTTTGTACCCTGTCCTTTTCATTTTCAGCCCCTCTATCAGGTAAACCCAGTTTTCTGTTGGTGCTGAATGGCTACAGTTGTTTATGAGAACTAGTCATGGAAAGAAAGATAAGCTTAGAACCATTAGGATAAATACAATTGGGAAGCAAGAACACTGGTAGGGTGGAGGAAATGTTCAAGGACCAGAAACAGGCAGAATAAGTGGGAGCCAGCCAGTAAACAAAACATATGGGAAAAGAGAAACAGACTCCTCGCTAAAGAACACAATTTCTACCAATTGCTGTAGTCTGAGCCTAGGGGGAGTCCAAAATCAAAGACAAAGAAGGACCAATGTAAAGATTGCTTTGTAAAGGTGTTTTCTCCTTCAGGGTATAGAACAGTACTATGAAAGACATTAAGTAGACCAGGTACTCATGGTTACTAATGAGCAGACAATAGCCAGGTCTATGGAAATAACAGTAGAGCTATTGGTAGAGCTTCCTGGTGGAATGAAATAGGAGATGGGTACAACATCACACCATGAAGCTGCCAATCATTGCTCTGAAGTGAATAAATTAGCAGAATAAACCCCACTTTATTTTTAGACTCTATTTTAAGTTTTTGTCCTTAGAGTGATTTGGCCCCCCACCTTTGAGTTTTGAGAACAACCATAAGATATTCCTGGTAATAGCAAAATAGACATAACAGCTGTGGCCAGCTGATAACAACAGGGTGGAATAAGTCAATGTAAATCATTCACAGTTCATGATGGTTCTTTTAGATGTGGTTCCTTTTGGTCACTTCATTGGGGTGGGGGCACATCTGCTTCAAGTTTTTGGTACAATGCCAGTAAAATAATAATAAACAATGTCTTTTTGTCCATTTTCCTTGTCAACTTATGCTGCTATAAGACTATCAAAGATGGGATAATTTGGAAGAAGTGTAGTTTGTTAGTTCACTCTTCTAAAAATTTTCAAGTGAAAGATTTAGTATGATGACTGTTGAGGGCCTTTGTACTAAACCAACTCAGTGAAAGATAAACCATAAACCACATACAAAACCATAAACCACATACAAAAGCTAAGGCCCACGGTGGGATTGAGTACTTAACATTTTTCTCTCTATCTAACTAGCCTAATCCTCAAATAACGAGAAATATTAATTTGCTTAGATGCTCTGAATTATAACCCAGTCATTTCTTTTCTGTGACTAGGTTGGGACATGGTTTTTGGAGTATCCTAAATCTGTGTTGGTAGCTCATAGTCACTTACAATTGAGAATCCATTTGTTAATTTTGTGATATTGGAGTTCAATTTTCAATGCATGAAAGTTGCCAGCATGTTCAAAGAATATACACATCGAAGATAAAAGGGTTGGGCCCTCAGCAAATAAGCAGTATAACACATTGAGGTTAAGTTTCCAAAACAAAATCCATCCTTCTTTTAAACATTCCTAAGACTAATTGAATAATTTGTGGAAAACTAATGTATCACAGGTTGGTAGCCAAAATTATCTAGAGCTATCTGTTTTTATGAAACTTATTATATTGAGACATGGTTTTTTGAATAACCTGAATTCCTCTTTTTAGATAATCATTGGTGTGTGTGTGTGTGTGTGTGTGTGTGTGTGTGTGTGTGTGTGTGTGTACAGACTGATATAAGCTCATGTATAATTTTTTTTTCAGAATATTCCCATGGGGAAGTAAAGTAGACAAGGGTAAATTTAAAAAAAAATTTTTTTTCTTACTTCAAATTGGCTTCTGAAATTCATGGCAATCTCCTAACTGTAATCCTTCCATAAAATCAAGATCAAGAAGCAGATGACATTTTTCCAGCATACAATGGCACAGAATGTACATCTCTATTCCAAAACAGAAGAGAGGAAGTGCAGTGAAAAAACTTGGTGCTGAAACTAGTACAAACTGTCCTGGTCTAGCCTTGACACAGGATCGGAATTTTAAACTAGAAGCAGGAATATCTGAAGGCACGTAATAAATATGCACAGAATACTTTTTTGGGGTACAAGCTGACAGGCAACTTTTCAAGACTTAAAGTTTCTCTCTCATCTCTCTCATTCTCTGTTCTCTCTCACTCATTCATTCACAGCTTGAGGCTGCATTCTTTTGTGCTTTCTGCTTTTCTCCCATGTGCTTTTCTTTTCTTGAACTCTCATGTACACACGCACCTCTGTTCATTCCCCTTTCACTCTCACACACACAGACTTCACACACATCTCTCTCTCTCTCTCTCTCTCTCTCTCTCTCTCTCTCATACACACACACACACACACACACACACCACATGCACTCTTCATTCACTCACACATAAACTCTCTGTACACACCTCGAGTTCTCTCTTCACTCACTTTTCACATTCTCCCCTCATTCACTCTTCACATTCTCTTTACTCACACTTCACATGCTCTTCTCATGCTCTCTAATTCTTCATTCACTCTCCACATTCACCTCATATACTCCTCACTCGCTCTCTATGTGCTCCCTACTCACTCTCTTACCTTTCTCTTTCCCCAGTCTTTTATTGATACTCTAAAAGCAGGAAAAGAAAGACACTGTATAATCATTGCCAAATCAAATTCAAAAGAATAACCATGTCCCACACAGAATCAGGAATTACAATTGTTCCCCAAAGTTTCATGCTTCCTATTCCCAGGCCTATAGGCAAAATAATAATAATAACAATTGCAAACTTATCATTATTTAAACTTTACCTTATTATACTTCAGAGCTCAGAGCTCCAAGACCAGCTACTTGCATTTTCTTGTGGCGCTTTAATGATAAATGACACTGGCAAAACTGCCAGGCAGTGGCCAGAAAGAATCAAGTTAACCCTTATCTCAATACTTCTGCTAGCTTTCTGCTTCTGCACATTGCACACAATGACTCCCTAAGAGTCCCGGCGTTTTGACTTAATTTTACTAATACAAGCATTTACACATTCTATACACTCACAAATGTCATGCAACACTTTATTTTTTTTCCTTTCTTGGGGTCCCAATGTTTGCTATATTACATTTTCTAATAATTTTTTCAAACTTTCTTTGAAAGTAAAGCATTAATGTGGAACTACCATTGTTCAGTTACTGCATTGTTTATAAGATGAAAACACATCACGCAATTGAGCCATTAGGACTGTGTTATGCTGTGTCTCATGTCTCGGTTTTTAATTCTTTAAGAATCAGTACATCAAGGAACATCTACCTTCACAGAATTCACCTGAGCAGAAGAAGAAAGAAGAAAGTCAGATATAATAGAATAATTATGCACACCAAGACCAACTGAAAAGCAGTCACGCACAAATGAAATATATACAGCCTTTGTCCAGGGCTAAGGTTAGAAGAAATGGGAACAACTGTTTTTTACAAAGAGCTGCCAGGATCTACTGAGATGTCTCCATTCCAGCCAATTCCAGGCAGTCTCTGTCATTGTATGCTATCCCCAGCAACAAACACTATCAGGGCAAATTCCAAGCTTTGAAAATTCATATCTGATGTCAAAGTGCACTTTGGAACTCCAACTCTTTCCAGATTTTTAGACTGTAATATTTTTTTCTTTCTTGAAAAGTTGCTCACTCCAATTTGGTATGTACCTTTCTGAAGGTATTCCATGACTTTGGAATCTCTGAGTCTCCAAAATAAACCAGGCTTTACATAATGTAATGATCTCTGTGAACCTCCATGCACTCACACACTTGGCACTCTCCTGGCCTCAGAAGGTTTCATTAGGAAGGAAGAAATATCCATAACCACTTTTTTTATATATTCTTGACTCTAATGGCAGAACCACATGGCCAACGCTTCCCAGTTCTGCTGCTTGATATGGCCAACACTCAGCCCTCTCCTTAAAATACATTTGCATCAGGTTTCTGTTGTTGATAGTTTCCTACAGTCTTTAAGTTTCCCTTATTTTCCTTCAACAAGCTGGAAGCTTAAATGGATGGCGACTTTTCCTATGGTCACCACTTCATTAACATAAGGCTTTTCTTTAAATTTTGTCTTCTTTAGAACAGGATTTAGCTTCATAACTTTCCCTTTTCCTCTTTTTTTTATTTCTCCCAAACTGAACACTTACTATTTCTTTTTCTCTAGCTTGTTTCTTCTCATTGTAGATCTACATAAGAGTTACCACTAATATCCATTTGACACATTCCATATAAACAGCCTAATTTAAAATAGCCAAAAGCTGGATAGAACCCAGATGTCCCTCAACATAGGAATGGATACAGAAAATGTGGTACATTTACACAATGGAGTACTACTCAGCTAAAAACAAAACAAAACAAAAAACCGAAACCAAAACAAACCAAATCAAAACAAAACAACAACAACAAAAACAAAACAATGAATTCATGAAATCTCCAGGCAAATGGATGGAATTAGAAAATATCATTCTGAGTGAGGTAACCCAGTCACAAAAGAACACACATGGTATGGACTCACTGATAAGAGGATATTAGCCCAAAAGCTTGGAATACCTAAGATACAATTCATAGACCACATGAAACTCAAGACAAAGGAAAACCAAAGTGTGCATGCTTCAGTCCTTCCTTCTTAGAAGGAGGGACAAGAGACAAAGTGTGGAGCAGAAACAGAAGGAAAGGCCATCCAGAGACTGCCCCACCTGGGAATCCATCCCATACACAAACATGAAATACAGACACTATTATGGATGCCTACAAATGCTTGCTGATGGGAGCCTGATATAGCTGTCCTCTGAGAGGCTCTGACAAATACAGATACAGATGCTCACAGCCAAATATTGTACTGAGTGTGGGATCCCAAATAGAGGAGTTAGAGAAAGGACTGAAGGAGCTGAAGGAGTTTGCAACCCATAGGAAGAACAACAATGTCAGACAACCAGACCCCTCAGAGCTCTCAGGAACTAAATCACCAACAAAATAGTACACGTGGAGTGACCCATGGCTGCAGCCACATATGTACCAGAGGATGGCCTTATCTGACATCAATGGGAGGAGGAGCCTTTGGTCCTTAGAAGGCCTGATGCCCTACTGTAGGGGAATGCAAGGATAGGGAAACAGGAGTAGGTAGGTGGGTGAGCACCCTCACAGAAGCAGGGAAAGGGAGGATGGGGTAGGGGGTTTCTGGAGGGGAATCCAGGAAAGGGGATGACATTTGAAATGCAAAGAAATAAAATATACAATAAAATGTCATAAATACAAAAAAAAAAAAAATCTCTTGATGTCTCTGCTACCAAAACCTTTAGTCCACATTCTTCAATTTAGCTTCAAGCAGATTTTTAGGACTAGGGTAGAAAGTAGCTACACTTTTTCCCCCAACCATCACAGGAATGGTTTCTAGGACACTTATTGATATTCTTCTCTGAAATTTCTTATGCTGGATACTCACAGCTGAGATTTCCCACTGAATTCATTCTATGTTACTACTAGAATGGCTAATTAAATCTCACCTAATGTGTGCAACAGCTTTTATAGTCCATGGTCCCAAAGTCTTCCATGTTTTTCCAACAGAGAAAATGGTCAGGCCTGTTACAGCCATACTCCAGTCTCGAGTACCAATTCCTCTGTCTTAGTCACCATTTTATTGTTTTGAATAGACAGCATGACCAAGGAAACTCTTATAAATGTAAGCATATAATTGGGAATTGGGAGCTTGCTTCCAGTTTCAGAGACTTAGTATATTGGCATCATGTGAAGAAGCATGGATCTGGATTAGTAGTTAAGCACTATTTCCTATTTCTTAAGAATTGAAAATGAGACAGACTGTGGAATGGGTTTTTGACACCACAATGACCCACCTCTACTACACACTTCCTACAACAAGGCAGCACCTCCTAATCCTTCTAACCCTATCAAACAGTTCCACTTCTTGGTGACTACACATTCTATATTGGGCATTCTTGTGAAAATGAGCACAGACTTTGACCCATCTCTACAGCTGTTATAGCCAGTTTTAAAAAAAATAATAAATATGCTGTCAATATTGATTTAAACACAATTAGTTCTCATTGAGTACTATTATGCCAGTAGAACATGACTTCTATGCCAAAATCTTTCTCCAAAATATGGATAAAAGATTGAGACAGGATTGAACTTTCATCTTACAAATTTAGTCCAATTTATTTCCCTATTAAATTTTCACTGTTTTGTTTTGCTGCTTTAGGTTTTATGTTGTCATTGTTTTTGATCATTTGCTTATTTGTTTGTTTGTTTGTTTGTTTGTTTGTTTTCAGAGAATGGTCAAAGTTAAGAAACTGCTTAAGGAATTAATTTATATTTTCTGAGCAGGCCAAACTTTCAAATATGAAGGAATAAATGAGCTGAAGTCCTTAGTCCTATTTCTTTGTTCTTTGGCATGCTCACTCTGCTAGGATTATATTATTTTGGGAAGTGGCCCAAGTGCTTTTACTATCCGTGATTAACATTTAAAATAATAACACCAACTCATTTGAAACTCATAACCCAATGCCTTTTCTTAATGCACTGTGAACCTGAGAAAGGACTGGTGTGCCAGACTGTGAATGAGGAAAAGTGGAATGTTGCCCTTTTACTACTTATAGAATCAATGTCCACTAACCTAATTAATTCATGAGCACTCTTAAATGCTCTGAAGTGGCAGTGGCATTTAAGTCACCTTTAGCTTTAAGTTGAGATTTACCTCACAGCAAAATTAATGAACATTCTGAGACAGTCGATCAAATGCAAGAATCCCATGGAAGCTAGAGGCTTTATATTCAGAGCAGGGTCACATTATTTTTTGCATAATTAAGTGTAAACTAAAACAACTATATTCAACCAAATAAAGAACGACTTGCCAAAGCATCTTTGCGGGTGGTTGCTTGGTATAGGATTGTCTATTTTCACCTCCTGGTATTTTAATAAGGTAGAAGTCAATGCTAGAAATTCAGTATCTCAATATGATTCAGTGAATATTATCAATCTTTTAGTCTTCAAATTCCTAGAACATATAACTAATAACAAACAATATGAATATAAAATATGAAACATGAATATACATCTTTTTTCTCCCAGAAGTAATTGGTGACAAACCAAAGAAACACTTTCTCTCAACTCTATTTTAGTGAGTTAGTGTACGTGTTAACATACAGGACTATAAGATGCATACAGGAGCACTCAGATGCACTCAATACCCACTGCTCACTGGAAAACTTACCATAATCCTGAGCAGTAGCTGTGACAATTGCATCCCTGGCACTTCTTGCACAATATGAGGCCAGGTGGTCTGGTTTGATTATTAAGCTTTCAGGAGATTCCTGTGACTATGGTTTTCTTCTACCTTCTTGGCCTTTTGTTCCTCTTATTTTCTGAGGTGGTGAGTCTAGCTACTCCCTCCAGAAGGCCAGGTTAGGAAACAACTAACAGTGCTTATACACAATGCTAAGCCTAGTATTCAATGTCTTGCATATGATGCACACTATTATGATGGTAGGTAGGGGCTTTGTAACGGAGCGCCTACTCAATTCAGTGTGGCCAAGGAGCAATGTGAGAGAAAGAATTATAGTGGGAAAAAAATACCTCTTTCAAAGTTTTGTACCAAGTAACCTACTTCTTTTAAATAGATCTTACCTGAGAGGGACCATATCATATTGATTCTATCAGAATATTAAATATCTGATGAGGTTGAAAACATCCTGATACAATCTAACTCTAGTTGTGGCTCCAGCACTGATGCATTGGGAGTTTATGATGATTAATATCAATTGTCTTCCTGGATGATTCTGGAATTACCTAGAAAATAAGTGTCTTAGTCAGGGTTTCTATTCCTGCACAAATATCATGAACAAGAAGCAGTTGGAGAGGAAAGGGTTTATTCAGCTTACACTTCCATACTGCTGTTCATCACCAAAGGAAGTCAGGACTGGAAATCAAGCAGGTCTGGAAGCAGGAGGATGACTGGCTTTGTGGTCATGGTGATAATATTCATAAAAAGTACCAAGGACCCATGTAATGAATTGTGCTAGTTTAAATATGCTTGGTGCATGCAGAGGCAATGGAGGGATGTTCCTTACTGGCTTGCTTCCACTGGCTTGCTCAGCCTGCTCTCTTATAGAGCCAAGACTACCAGCCCAGGGATGGCACCACTCACAAGGGAACCTCCCACTTATGACCACTAATTGAGAAAATGCCTTACAGCTGGATCTGGAAGCATTTCCCCAACTGAAGTTCCTTTCTCTGTGATAACTCCAGCCTGTGTCAAGTTGACACAAAAGTAGCCAGTACAATAAGCATCTTGAATATCTGTGAAGATTCCTCTGGATTGAAATAAAGTTTGAAATAGTCAATCTAAATGTTGATGTTATTATTTTATCGGCTGAGATTCAAAATGATATTTAAAAAAGAAAGTAATATGAGCACAAACATGCATCTCTCCACTTTCAGTGGACTGGGGACAAACTGTCCACAGCTATCTTGTGGTCCCACCATCATGCTTTTTCTATATAATGATATATCTTGCAATACTGAGCGAAAATATATACTGCATCTTGTAATTGATTTGTCAAGTATTTGATCTGAACAGTGAGAAAAGTAACAATTATAGAGACCAACCATTCATTGTTTGAGCTTCTTTTTGATGTCCCAGCACTAGACTAGATCATGCAGGTGGCTTACAGTCAAAAGATAGCAATTGCCAGGTCCTGAAAATTTAAATTTAGTCCAGTTTGAGATTCTACTGAGAACCTGCATCATAGTTCAGTAATGTTACTTTTTACTGCATCCTTCTACTGGAAAAGAAGTTGGCATATTCTCAGTGTTATGTTTTTAAAGGCATTGATCCTGTTTGTCAGAGTAAGTTCCTCATGACCTCTATATCTCTCAAAGACCCAACTCACTGTACTATCATCTAAGATGGTTGGTTATGATTTCAACATAAAAACTTTAGATGGACACAGATAGTCTGATCATGGAAATAGATATTCTATTTTAGAGGTAGAGAAAATGAGGATGACTGGCTTTGTGGTCATGGTGATAATATTCATAAAAAGTACCAAGGACCCATGTAATGAATTTGTGCTAGTTTAAATATGCTTGGTGCATCTGTAGTGGCAGTATTTGGAAGTTTGTCCTTGCTAGAGTAGGTATGACTTGTTGGGGGAACTTTGTCACTGTATAGGTGGGCTCTGGGGGCTTGTAGTGCTCAAGCCCTGCCCAGAGTAGAGGAGAAAGTCTTCTCCTGGCTGTCTTTGGATCAAGTTGTGGAACTTTCAGTTCTTTCTCCATCACCATGTCTGCCTGGATACTTCCATGATTCCCACCATGATGAGGATAAACTGAACAACTGAAACTGTTTTAACCTCAAATTAAATGTTGTTTTTTTTTTTTTTATAAGAGTTGCCTTGGTCATGGTTTTCTTATCATTCATAGAAATGTAATAATCAGCAATGGTCTCCACAGGTTCTACTCCCCCTTCTCTGCGCATTTTGGCTAGTCATCCCCATTTGTTCCTGTAGACGATGTAGACTCTCTTTTCCCTGTTGTGTGGGGCACTCAAGTGCCTAGGCCCAGTTCCTCATTCCCCCCTGCCACATATTTTTATTTAGTTTCCCGATCCTTCAGAGATATCACTATTTGCAGAAGATATGATAGTATATATAAGAGAGAGAATAGATTTGCTGTCATATGGTTCTCTCTTTTTATGTCCCTAATACTATAATGAATTTCAAGCATGTACTACCATTCCTGGAATTAAAGCTTATAATTAATTATTGTGAATTTTATAGATGCATTTGTTGGTATAGGTATATACACATGAATGTAGTTTCCCAAGAAGGCCAGAGGCATCAAGCACACCTGGAGCTGGAGATACAGGTTGTTGGGAAATATCTGGCTTAAGTTTTGGAGCTGAACACAGCATACCTACATTTTTGATGTGTTGATACAAATTGTGTTTCATGATTACATGGCAAGCTTTAATGACTGAGTCATCTTCACAGCCATTGAAATCATACTTCCTCATAGTTATGCAAAAACGTTGCTAAAATCTGTCTTAAACCCATCTTATAAAATATATACATTTACATAAATTACAGTATAAAATTCCATACTATTATATATTATATATAATTGCATATATATTCTTATGTTCTGATTACATACACTATAAATTTAAAATATCTTAAGCTAAATGTCATTAATACATCTGATCTACCAAGCATTGTAGCTCACTATCAAGTTACACTGTAAAATATTGGTTTCCTGGGATTGCTAGATCGGGAACTATAGCATTTTTTGTGATAATACAATTTTCTTTATTAAAAATAATTTACAGCATCAATAACATATATACAATTTCATAACTGAACTTTACCTCCAATATATTTCTATACAATACTTAACATTATTGAACTTAAAACTGTTATGCTATTTTGTTGGCTTTAAATAACAATGATTTGTAGTTACTTAAGAGATATATAAGGTTTTACAGTCACATATTATGCATAAAATTGATAAAACAAACACATCAGCACAGTCACCTTAAAGGGGAAAACACCCCACTGGAAAAAAAAAAAAAAGCCAAAGTTTACTTCCTTTTCTGTTTTTTACTCCCCAAATCAAATACAGTATCATTATCCAGTACCTTAGCATCTTCTCTCTAGACTCAAAGGTAAAAAGGCTCTGAAAAATGTCAGTTTTTCTCATCCTGTCACTTACCATGGAGAAAAGGAATGAAACACTACATTGTTACCATGTAAGCAAATAACTGCTTTTGGCTGAGTTACAGCTTTTAATACAATCCCTGTGAAAATCTAAGCAGTGTGGTGAAGAGATGCTGTGCCTCCCATCCAAGTACTAACAGAGGTACCTGCCATTGGGGAACCTTAAAGGAGTAACTAGCAACGGCAGTTCTGTGGCTGGAGGCCTTTCCTTTCCTTCATTTGTATGAGCAGCAGAACTAAGGCACACAACAGCATGGAGCACAACGTTCTTCAGAGACTACAACGCTGCTGTTGGTAACTGTGCTACATTCAAAATACTGACTTGCTTTTCTGTGTTCACTTTCTTTCTCCAAATATTGGTAATTTTTAGAAAATAACTAAAAATTGTCAACAAAGAAAGTAAATAACAATAAAAACAGGTGCCATATTTTTGCATTATTTGGCTGGAGGCAGAATCACAAGATACACACATTGGAACATGTGCTTAATTTCATTCCCACATTTAAAACCACGCTTATCAAGAGTTTAGTTCACTATTCTGGGTGAGAGATTAAGAGAACCTTCAATTTGTTCCTGAAATGCAATTTCTATACCAGTACTGTACTGAAAATGTTTGATTAATAACATTTGATTCATAGATAGTTTACCACCCCTGTCCATGAAGAAGACACAGAGACAGTGTCAGGTATAAGAAAATCAATTTCAATAGCTGAGAAAATAAATCTGAGGATAAACTATTTATCTTGGAAGTGTGATCACTACAGTTTGGTTCTCCAGAATGTGGGCTAGGACAAGCAAGATAGAGCAACATGCAAATCTGAAGAAGGCAGTTCTTCAATTAAGGTTACCTCTTTCCAAGTGACTTTAGGTTGTGACAAGTTAGTCATAAAACAAACAAACAAACAAACAAACAAACAAATAAATAAAACCGAAAACAGATTTATACAAGAATATAGTTGTCTGACACCATCAGAAAGCAGAAAACTCACAGAAAAAATCACTGTTAAGTTAGGAAGTCACTACGTATTTACCTGGGTAGATGGATATATAT
This sequence comes from Mus minutoides, assembly GCA_902729485.2. Classification (NCBI taxonomy): domain Eukaryota; kingdom Metazoa; phylum Chordata; class Mammalia; order Rodentia; family Muridae; genus Mus; species Mus minutoides. Next base: position 78,382 of record LR750808.1, on the reverse strand, counting down.
ATATATATAATGCTTATGTAGCTGTTTCATTGGAAATTGAAACCATATAAAACCTTTTACTTTAACCTTCCATTTGGAGTCAAGCTCATGAAGACAGAGGTTATTTATAAGAATGCAAAACACCAAATGTTCTAAGGGGAAGCTCCATGTGATGGCTTAAATAATAATGAACTCCATAGGCTGATATATTTGAAAACATACTCATCTAGGAGTGGCACTACTTCAGAGGGACTAGGTCAATTAGTGGTTGACCTTGCTTGAGTAAGTATGGTCTTGTTGTAGGAAGTGTATCACTGGAGATTGTCTTTTGAGATTTCAAAATGCCAAATCATGCCTAGTGTTTCTCTCTTCCTGCAGCTTGTGGATCCAAATGAAGAACTTCTTTAGCATCATGCCTGCCTCCATGCTTCCATACTTTCTACTGTGATAATGGACTAAACCTCTGAATCTATAAACAAGCCTGAATAATGTGCTTTTTAAAAAGAGATGCCTTGGTCTTGGTGTCTATTTATAATGATAGAAAATTGACTAACATACTCCTTGAGATCTGAAAATGAACATCTCAGTAGCTTTGGGTTCTTGAGCTGCCTGCAGCCTGAACAGTATGCTGCACCTGCCACCCATGCTGGAGTGGCTTTGGGTAAATCAAATATATGTGTACCATTTCTGTTCCTGTAAATGACCTCTCACCTATATTCATATAAGTAACCTCAATAAAACATATTGATTCATCCAGTTGATTTGTGGTAGTGTCTTAATCATTGCTGTATTTCCATGAAGAGACACCTGGACCAAGAAACTCTTATAAAAAATTAATTGGGGCTTGCTTACAGTTTTAAGGATTTAGTCAATTATCTTCATGGCCTGGGAGTATAATAACATACATGAGATAAACTTTAGTCAGAAAGAAAAAGAGACACTGTCCTGGTAAGGACTTTTGAAAACACAAAGCCCATCCTTTGTGATACATTTCCTCCCAGCAAACTACACATCCTACTTCTTCTAATTCTATTAAAGAGTTACTCTCCCTGGTTAGGAAGCATTTAAATATATGAGCCTAGGAGAGTCATTCTCATTCAAACCACCACATCCCACTCCCAGTATTGTAGCCATATCATAAAGCAAAAATCCATTCAATCCAACTTCAAAAGGATATAGTCTATCACACCCTCAATACTATTTAAAATTCCAAAGTTCAAGTTCTTTTCTCACACCCAAGTTAATTTCTTAGCTGCAAACAATGTAAACTCAAGATAAAACCAAACCAAACCAACCAACCAACCAACCAACCAAACAAACAAAAAACATTATATACTTCCAACATACAATAGCACAAAATGTTTACTACCAATCTTGGAAGGAGGAAAATTAGAAAACACTGGACCAAAGATAGTCCATAAACCAGTTGGGCAAATACCCAATTCTGCATCTCAAAATCTGATTTCAAAGTGTTCTCCAAACACTTAACTGGTTCCTCACCTAGTAGGAAGCTTTCCTTGGCAGACATTCCATAACTCTGACATTTCCAAGATTCTGCAGCCTCCAACATATTACTGGCTCCACATTTATAGCTTCATATTATAGTTTTTTTAGGTTGGCAGGAGTCTGACTTTGGCCAAGGACAAAGAAATGGGCTTCAGGCATGAATCTGACATTGGAAGTAAGCTCAGGCAGTAATCTGACATTAGGGCATAATAAAGAAGTACATTTCGACAAGAATCTAACTTTAGGCTGTAATAGAGAAGTAAGGTAAGGCAGGAATTTTAGTCTTAGGGTGGAACAGAAGAACTAGGCTTCGGGCAAGATTTGGGACTTGGACAAGGATGTAAGCTCAAGTATTTTGGTCATTATGACAAGCCCTTTTAAACACCTGTCATGGCAGCACAGCACATACACTTCCATGCTGCTTTGTTAGTTCCTTATTGTACTGCTTGCCCAAAATACTTGCATGCAATTAAAATGGTATAAAAAGTGGGTTGGAAAATAAAAATTTGCCTTTACTCTCAGAATTGACTGGGGTTACTTTACAATGAGGTCTAACTGTCCTTTGAAAAATATTCTCACACACTCCTTTTTCAGCTTGTAATTAACAATAAATCTGTATACTTTCTGTGCTTTTTTTTTTTTTTCAGTAAACATGGTATAACCAAAAGCAGCCAGAAAGGCAATCTTAAAAGATGGATTGTCTATATTGCATCACTCCATCAGTAAAGACTTGTTTAATTGAGTTAATGCTGTGAGAACAACCAGCCCATAATGGGTAGCACCTTTCCCTAGGCAGGGATTCCGGAACACTTATAAGCATTGAGGAATCAAACTGAGCACAATGGAGGAAGCAAATGAGTGTGTGTGCATTCATTTTTCTCTGATCTTGAAAGCATAGAACATAGAAAGCAATCACTTTGCAACTGTCAGAATGCCTATAGTAGACCTTTCCTAATGTCAAACCAGCAGGGAGCTGCACTTAAGGTGTCTATCTACATTAATTTGGCATTACCGCTGAGAAAATTTTTAAAAATGAAATTTACTGAAAGATTATTTTAACCACTTATGATAATGATACATATTTAGAAATATGGAAAGTGGACACAGGAAGATCAGTGTGTTCAAAGGCCAGATAACCTGAAGTACACAAACATGTATATCATTGTCTTAAAATCAATGTGGAAGGGGAGCCTCCATGATGACTAAGTGAATAATGGTGCTTGCAACCTAGCCTGAAGAACTCAGATTGATCCATAGAACCCATGTGTTAAAAGCAAAAATCCAAATTTCATAAATTAATCAGTCATACACACACAGACACACACAAACACACAAACACACAAAGCACACAGAATATAATTGATCACAGCTTCCTGTTTTTTGTTCCACACTAAAGTCTGGACTGATAGACCTAGGAAATTAAAACCAAAGGTTTACAGGGATTAAATCAATCCATCTTTTAGATCAGAATAAGAAAAATAGTTTGTTGCATGGACTTTAAGGAGAAGTGTCTGAGCTGTGACTGGACTAGAATATTTTAGTATCACAGAGCAATAGGTTGCAAGGAGGGTAGTTTTCTCATTCTTTTAGCTTGAAGTAATTTGTGTACCTTTCCTTTCATATAATTTACATTGTGAGAAGATGTACAGTCCAAATCGTATAGTTGTGGTACTGTAGAATGAGACACTTGTGAAATATTCAGTTGTACAATTTCTATTATACAATCAAAGTCATGCAGATTAATTAGGATCATGCAAATCGAGGCAGTTCTTGTTCAAAGGTCAGATTACAATGTGTAATATACTAGGCTATAGCTGTGCAATGCTAGGTTACAGCATTCTATGACTATATGGGATTCCTATAACATGCTTGTGAAGGCTTCTAATGGATCCCAGCTCCAATTTCTGGTCTTTTATCAGTCATCTTCCCTTTATATCACTTTTCCTCCATATTTGTCACACTCACCAGGAGAAGATTTCTATCACAATTCTTGACTGCTTCTACCTCCATTCTTTCTAACTTCCTTCCTCTCAAGTACTCTAGGAGGTGGAAACTCATAGACTAAAGCTCTACTTACCATCAGATAAGATGCAATTACCTCACACCAACTGTCAAACTCTGTTATCTTGAGTCACAGAGTTTTATAAATATCTTTTCTTAACTTGATTTCTATATAATTCTTTTTCCACATTTTCAAATGATTCTGCCAGCAGATCTCAGGAACTTCCCTCCAAGTAGCCAGAAGTCTGAGACAGCCTGATAGGAACATGCATTATGTACTACCCAGTCTACCCTTTCTCTAAAATTCATAGGGAAGGATCTTTACTCTGCCACTCAAGCCTGATCTTTGCTTAGATACCTTGCTATGCTGCTCTCTGTATTTGGAACTAATGACACTTTAAATGGCTGATTATGGGAGGGATCCCTGGCAGCTGCCATCACTGGTTGGTCCATCCTTTTGATTCAGCTTCACACATGATCTCTGTAACTCCTTCAGTGTGTGTTTTGTTCTTAATTCTAGGAAGGGGCAAAGAGACCATATTTTGAACTTCATTCTTCTTGAGATTCATATGTTTAGTAAGTTGTATCTTGGGTAGTCTAGGCTTCTGGGCTAGTATCCACATATCAGTGAGTACATGCTATGTGAGTTCTTTTGTGATTGGGTTACCTCACTCAGGATGACACCCTCCAGTTCCATCCATTTGCCTAGGAATTTCATATATTCATTGTTTCTAATAGCTGAGTAGTACTCAGCTGGGCTCAGAGGAAAGATGGCGGGGTGGCATGTGCTCTGGCTGGGAGAAGCCCAGCCTCCGGTGGGGCGGAGTTCTCGGATCCTGCCCCTGTGCGCAACTGCTGACCCACTGCTCCCAACACCACCTCTGCACTGCACTCACGCGTAACCCCGATGCGATCTTAAAGTCCTGGGGTGTGTGAAACGCAGGACAGGCCCTAGATGTGTCCGCTGGGCTCAGAGGAAAGATGGCGGGGTGGCGGGTGCTCTGGCTGGGAGAGGCCCAGCCTCCGGTGGGGAGGAGTTCTCGGATCCTGCCCCTGTGGGCGAATGCTGACCCACTGCTCCCAACACCACCTCTGCCCTGCACTCACGCGTAACCCCGATGCGATCTTAAAGTCCTGGGGTGAGTGAAACGCAGGACAGGCCCTAGGTGCGTCCGCTGGGCTCAGTGGAAAGATGGCCTGGTTTAGTCTTTATATAAGGAAGGTTATAAATCCTTAAGGTCTGATTGATCAGTGTGACTTAAGGCTAAATTTGATATTTAGGTTTCCATTTCTGTCACAAAAATTGTGACCAAAGCCAACTTGGAGAAGAAAGGGTTTATTTGACTTGTAATTACTGCCCATCATCTGGAAAAGCCAAGGCAAGATGTGAAGCAGGAACATGGAATCTATAGGTGAAGGAAAGAGTATAGAGGTGTTTTATATACTAGGTTTTTTCCATAACTTGTTCAATATACTTTCTTAAAGCATCCAGAACCAGCTGCCAATGTTTAGATTCATCCCCAGTAAGTTGTGTACTTACACATCAGTTATTAATCAAAAAATATCCTACAGATTTTGCCTCCAGAACATCCAATGAATACATTTTCTTAATTAAGATTTCATCTTTCCAGATATGTCTAGTGTTGTGTCAAATTGACAAATCTTAATCAGGTTAAATGACCCCTTGTCAATTTAACATACAAACACACAACTTACTAAACAATAACCTTTACTTTCTTCTTTATCCCACACATATTATATAAATAAAATATAAACATAGCATAACATTAAAATTCCACTCTATTTATAATTTCCAATACCTTAAAAAGTTCAATCTCTTTAAAATACTTAATCTGTTCTTAAAAATCCAAAGTCTTTTAACTGTATGTTCCTATAACACCAAAAAGAAGTAAATGCTTTACTCCACTAACGTGGAAGAACCAGAGAAAGACATAATTACATCAAGACAAAGCCAATACTCATTGGTATCAAGTTTGGAATCCAAAAGGCTTGAGTACTCTACATCTCTGACTCTACAATTCACATATCAGGTCTCATAGGCTCAGGCTGCCACTCTTGGTGGCAGGTGCTGCTGCTATTCTTGACAGTCATTGCATGGTCTTTATATGTAAAATATGCTAAGGTCTCCATATAAATTGAAGATGTACCATCACCAGTGAGCTCCTGGCATCTCTTCATGTCCTCAAGCTTTGCTGAGAAGTAGTAAGCCTAAGCGGCTCTCCATGATCCCTTCATATCTTCAAAATGAGTACCACCTAAATGACTGATAGACATTATCAAGTTGGCTGCTTATGAAAGATGCCTTGCCCATCTGGACCAGAGATTCTATGAGCTGACTGTGAGGAAATACTTCCCAGATTTCACCTCAGTGATGCTGGTCTCTTTATATTCACAGCTGATTTCTTAGCTCTAATTGACTGGAACTGCAGCATCTTAATAGAATCTTGTAAACAAATGACTGTGACAGACTAATTACTACCTTTTGTACTTCAAAATATTATTTTGTTCTCTGAACATTATCTTCAGAGTTCCCAGAGTAGCTAATATTCTCTAAACACTCAATGGCTCTTCTAGACTAATGAAATCCCACAATCTTCCCCATAACAGTATGATTATGTATAGCACAACAAAACCCAAAAACGAGGTACTAGTTTCTGACTCTGTCAGATTTTTATTGCTGTATATTTTTGTATGTTTTGATATATATTGAAACCCATATATGCAATATAGTGGTGGCACACCCTTATTTTGATATATTCTGCATATGTTTGGCTAATTCCCAGTTTTTATTTGAAATAATTAATAAGAAATGTTTCTTCCTGATATTTTCTTTGTTTTTGTCATTTACAATTTTGAGACAGAGTTTCATGGAAACACATGCTAGTCTCAAACGGAAGACGGTTTAGCAGAAAAGGGTACCAGTTACTTAGTCTGATGTCCTAAATTTAGACGTAAATTTATATGGTGAAAGAAGTGAACTAATTTTTTCAAGTTGCCTTTTGTCATTTAGGTACACATATAAAATAAATATAATAAAAATTTGAAGCAAAAAAAATTGCTGTGTCATTGAGGGTGACATTTGGCTCTGATGTTTCTGACTCAGCTTCCTGAATGTAGAATTCCAACATCAGCAACACTCATAGCTTTTGATATTTGCATATTTGTTTCCTAGATTCCTTAGAGGTTTTCAGCCTTAATTTTATACATCATTGTTTCATTCATACTTATTTCATCTTTTCTCTCCTTTGGTAGAGAAACATTTAAGAAACTTTGTAATTTTTTACTTATTTTCAGCGATTTAATTCATAATGTGTTTTGGAATACATTTAATTTCTACATTATAAACCCTTTTAAATGTTAATATTTTGGCAAATTTCTGCTGCCCTTTACCTTATTAATATCATAAAAAATTATGTCAAATAATTTATTACACTTTATATATTTATTTTATGTATATGTATATGGGTACTTGTATCACAAGGATATGTGTAGTTCAGAGGAAAATTGTAATGGTCATTGCTATAATAGAATTGAAATCTCTTTAAATGAATATTACATAGCAAAACAGAATGAAATCTACCTATGTGTGGAGATGTGCTATTGTCTGCATTTTACAGAGTTAATTCATTGGGCTTGTATATGAGTCAAACTTAAGCCATCAGTGGAGAAGAGGATGGGGAATGGAAAGAGGGCTTGAACTAGCTATACTGAAAGGCAAGCATCATGTTTTTTTTATAGGTTAGAGTTCATGGCTCCTGGGACACAATGTACCCTCAAGTTCCAGTGTGTTTCTTTGTGTGTTCTTTAGTAGCATAACAGGACAAGTGGTCTTTCATATTCATCTTATGTACCATGTATAGGTTGCGAAGACCATTGTTTTCTGTCAAGGATAGTTGTATTAGTCCTAGCAATTACCATTATATTCTGTTTCTGATAAAAGTATATATATATATATATAAAAGGTGTGATGGCTTTCAATAAAATTGTCACAGCAGAAATCGTGCTGTGCTCATCAGAGTGATTTAAGTCTGCAAGGACCTTCAAGGTCTTCATAGGTAATCTTGTTCCAGTAAGGAGGCAGTTAAAGGATGGATTCTCCCTTTCCATGGTCTCACATCACTCTTGTTTGTTAAATAGTACTAATGACACCTAGGTATTCTTCACCCAGTAAGATGGACATATTAAAAGGTTATCAATGTTTGAGAAATCAGCAGATAATTACAGTAGATAGAAAAAAACCCTGTGTGTGAGGTATTGACTGACATCTTCATCTGCTTTATAAAATAGGCTGTGAAGAACTTATCATATTTCATATGATAGTATACAAAAAACTAATTCACTGAAATTTTGATCACCCAAAATTCTCAAATATAGCCCAGTCTTTTCTTATGTAAAAACACTGGTTACAGAGGATGAGGGAAAAAAAAAAGATCCAGTTTTTAAAAACATTCCAGAACCCTAAGAGATAAACCCCTCTGGAGTACTAACTTCCAACTCTGCAGTGATGTCTCTCTCTCTCTCTCTAAGATATCATATATAACTATACCTCGTATTTTCCAGTTTTGGAGGTTGTCAGTTGCCAAGGACAGCACAAGGCAAATTAAACATTTTTACAAGATCATATTGATTAATATATATGCAACTGGAGATTTATTGTACATAGGAGCCAATTGTGTGAAGGCTAATAAAGCATAGAGGATTTCTGATACCTGTAGGTCAATGCAGGCTCTAAATTGCAATACAACCTTACAGAGTATGAATGTTTAATGGTTGTGCGACTTCTGTGACCTTGAGTATACCATTGCCATCTCATGTCACAGTTTTTAGGACATTATTATAACATAACATAAAAAAAAAAATCCTAGCACAGTTACTAGATCATCAATAATGATAAGAGTCATATATAAGGTAGATGTGTGTAAGCATTGGCATTAAGAAAGATGAGTCAAAATGACAAAAAACCTGCCCCGCCAGTATCTAAATGTCAAAAATAGTTATCACTTCCTGAAGATTATATTTATGTAACTCTAATGGTCACATTGTAGTCTTATTTCAGAAATCTTATATCTAAAAAATCTTTAATTAGCCTCCTTTGTTGAAAAAGAAATGCCTTCCAATTCCCCACCGAAATAATCTCACACTGATACATTGTATTTTCTACACAGTGGTTCTATAGTCTGTTTTGGTTTTCACTTCATCTTGAGGACACTTTCTCCAGAATAGTTATTCTGTACTCCACAATAAAGAGGCATTCAGAATACACAGAATTTAATGTACCATTGAACAAGATCAGCAAGATTAGGTTTCAGTGTAAAGAAACTGCATCTATCACTGCCTTCTAGAATACAATGTTTCTAAAAGTATAGACATTTTATTTACCTTTCATTTCAAAATAAACATGCTAGGTAGTCATTTGGCTTTAGTATTGACTTGTCATTAATTTTCCTGTTAAAAATAAAAATATAAATAAATAAGAAAATGGTAAAATAAAAAAAATTTCTTAACATTAAATTTATCCTTTTCTTTTTGGTTTTTTTTGTTGTTTTCAGTTATGATCATGTCACATGTTAAATGAGCTTCACTTCTCAATCCAGAAAAATTTCTCCTGAAGGTATTGAAAACATAGTGTTCAAAGGAGAATACAGAGGTTTTCTTGTCTCAGGGCTGCATAGCATGAAATGGTAAGGTTCTAGTCAACATGCTGCTGCATTCCCCTCATAGTGGCTTCTGGACTCTTGTTCATAAACTTTCAGAATGACTTTAAACATAATTGCAGATAAGTTTAGAAAGGAGTGTGTTGTGAAACTATAGGAGGGAATATCAGAAAGAAAAAAATGTGGGGTCTTTTATTAATATGGTGGATTTCAGAAATGAGGTTCAATTTACACAAGTCTAGAGGCAGTTTCTAGGGCTTATGGAAGATATCAGGGGTAATATTTGGGAAGATAGAACAGTACAAATGATGTAGGCATAAGGTTCTCAGGTGCCCTTTGGTCTTAGTCACACTTTCATTACAACTTCTGGATCACATGCTCATCTCTGTGGTATCAATATAATCAATACAGCAAGAAGCTAGTGTAAGATCCAACCAGAAATACCCCTATTTCAAACACGGGCTGTTCGTGCACCCCACGAATCACGAGACCTATCTTGATGCAAAAAAGCATGAGGATTTTTAATCGGAGCTCCGGGACGACCCATATCCCACGCAGGGGACAGGGGGATCAACCTCGTGGCTCGAAAATCAGGAGCTTTTATAACAATGGGGTAGGGGGGGGGGAATTGGCGCAGTTTCACACTATCGGCTAGTTCAAACACCAGCAAGAGTCCCCAGGTAGCAGCTATCCCGCAGGGGGGTTTCTTGTGTCAGTGGAGGCCAGGCCAAATGGCCCATTACTCTCTTTGCATACCTTTTTATCTCTATAACCGGTCAACAACTTTGTTTACTCGCCTGTACCTGCCTCAGGTTTTCTGCTGTTTAAACCATAGGCCTCGTTTATTATTTTCTTTCATTCCCCACTTCTACTAGTAGATAGTCCTAATCTTAGGACTTTGAGTTATGATCTTTTTCCTGACATACCTGATTTTTAGGGTATGGTACTGTTGCCTCAAAAACAAAAGGCAGCACTGTACTACTTTTTGTTCTAACAAAGGCGACTAGCCTATCTAACACACTTAATTTAAAAGCAGAAGCACTATCAAAAGGAGTCCCATAGGAGTAGAGAGTAGGGTGGCCTTTCCACAGAGTCTCAAGGTTTTCTGCACGACGGCATCAAATGTAGACCAAATCTCCAACTTGGAAGAGATGTGGGGGTTGCAGGTCTCTGGTCTCCTCTTGAGTAGGCCTTCTGCTTTATGTTCACTGTCTCACTCACTTGAGCGCCTTGGTGAGCCTAGAGAATAAAG
>LR750808.1:12664-65630 GCA_902729485.2 Mus minutoides | reverse complement strand
CACCAGCAAGAGTCCCCAGGTAGCAGCTATCCCGCAGGGGGTTTTCTTGTGTCAGTGGAGGCCAGGCCAAATGGCCCATTACTCTCTTTGCATACCTTTTTATCTCTATAACCGGTCAACAACTTTGTTTACTCGCCTGTACCTGCCTCAGGTTTTCTGCTGTTTAAACCATAGGCCTCGTATATTATTTTCTTTCATTAGGACCCTCTTCTGCCATGCCTGCCCTTATAGCTGAAAAGAGTCAAGGATATTTTGAGTCTTTCTATCCAGGAATAAGCCTATGGCGGGTGGGGCGGGCTGAAGCTCCACAAAACTGCCTCACCAGGTTATTATGTATCCTTAGCAGTGACTAGTATCCTAAGTCACAAGTCACACATGTCCTGTTCCCCTACCTGGGTCATATAGCACATTCCACATAACATACATCCCCAGAAAAAGGTGTCTCCTTTACTCAGAATCCCTGCTTTGTCTGACAGAACTAACGTTTCTAACTTTACTCAACACTGCTTGCTGCTTGAATGACTCATGGCAGTGGTGTACTCTAAGAAACCTCCTCTCTCTTTGCCCATCCCATATCCTAATATATAGCTGTTTGTTCTCACTTTCACATGCATAAGTGCAGAAGCTAGGTTGGTAGGATAAAAGAATGTCATATTTTAGTAGAAATGGATTGAGTATTTTCTAAAGAGTCCATATCATTTTGTGTTCAAGACCAAACACCAACTATAATGTTTTTTTTCTCTACTTTGGATTGTTTTTTATCTGTGATGGGTGGTAGTTCCAGTGGTTAAATCAACACACAGTTATTATATAGTTCAATAATTTTAATTTATAATATAATAATGGCTAAATTTGAGTGAAAAGTGTAGTAGCTCTAGTGTATAACTCCTGACATGTCATTCCTGAACTGTGTAACCATTCAGTGATTTATTTTGATTCTTTAAAAAAGTTAAGAAAAGTTTTAAAAAGTTAAGTTCACAGAAAGTAAACTTAACTTTGTTTTTTGCATACAGTTCTACAAATTTCCATTTGATATTGAGTTTTAGAACAACACTGAATCTATGGAAAGAGTCTCAGATGTCTCTGTACTATGCATCCATGCCAGCAGTGACCATGGGTAGATAAAATCTCTTCACTCCTGATCCTTTTTCAGAGTTTCTAGCCAATGATATTTAATACAATTAAGGTCTATTTTTTTCATTATTGGAACACTTTGTACTTTAGCTAAGTCACCTAATGTCCAAGTATTTTATGGTTTGTTTGTGTGTATGTGAGTGTGTGTGTGTGTGTGTGTGTGTGTGTGTGTGTGTGTGTGTGTTTCTGAAGAGTATTTCATTTTAGACTTTGGGAGAGAAGAAGAAGTAGGCTCAAGAGAAAGTTCCATGACTCTCTGCTTCCACCAAAGGCCTGCGCAGATCATTGGAACATCAAGCTTAGTCTCCTCTCCCACCAGTCTACTATGAATTAGTTTTATCTGAGACAAAGTCAACAGAGATGTGCTGAACACTGTCCCTCGATCTCCATCCTTTGGCCCACAGCAATCTCTAACATCCGGATGAGCCCTGCAGGGGAGCAAAGGCACATCCAATTTAGACACCTCACCTGCTAAGCCCATGTCTGCCAGGTCCAAGTAGGGCATTGTAATCAGATGCCTTACCTGGCTCACATCTAGAAGAGGTAACTGGTAATGTTGTTCCATGAGATCAATTGTCAGGACCGAGCCTTGGCCTGCCTCTATGAGGAGACCTACTGCGAATCTGGAACAGCCAACACCAAGTCCAACCATATGAGTAAAGGACATTGTAAGAATATAATCAACAAGAGCCAGTGCAACACTGCACCACCACAGCCCAGCTATTTTGTTGCCGCAAGCCCTAGATATGGAACCACATGTGAATTACAAGAAGATAAACTTATATCCAGCCTTATAAATACGATAGCAGTCTTTGAAAATGAAATGAATAAATGTCCTTCATAATACAGGAAAATACAATGAATCATGGGAAACAAATGAATACAATTGTGCATGAACTGAAAATGAAAATAAAAGGAATAAAGAAAATACACATATAGGGAATCCTCTAGATGGAAAATCTAGGAGGAAAGTGAAGAGGAACTAGAGATGCAAACATTACCAACAGAATAGAAGAGATGGAATAGAGAATATCAGACAATATTATTGAGGAAATAAATAAATCAGTCCAAAACTGCCAAATCTAAAAACATTATGACAAAAAACATCCAAGAATCTTGGACACTATTTAAAGATGAAAACTAAAAATAACAGGTATAGAAGAAGGAGAACATTCACAATTACAAGGCCCAGAAAATATTTTCAACAAAATTACAGAAACCAACCAGAATACTTCAGAGTGCTCAGTGACTAAACCACCAACCAAAGAGTACACATGGAGCATCTCATGGCTTCAGCCGCATATGTAAGAGAGGATGGCCTTTTTGGGAATCAGTAGGAGGAGATGCCCTTGGTGCTGTGAAGGCTTGATGTCCCAGGGTAGGGGAATGGCAGGGTGGAGAGGCTGAAGTTGGTGGGTGGGGAAGCACTCTCATAGAAGCAAGGGGAAGAGGTCTGGAGTAAGGATTTTCTGGAGGGGAAACTGAAAAGGGGGATAACATTTGAAATGTAAATAAAGAATTATCCAATAAAAGAAAAGAAAAGAAAAAAAAAAGTAAAGTCCCCAAACTAAAGAAATTATGACTATAAACATACAATAGCCTTACAGAACATCTAATAGATTAGGATCAAGCAGAAATGTCCTACAAAATAATAATCAAAACACTAAGTTTACAAAGAATAAAAGAATAAGAAAAGCTTAAAGGAGAAAGGGTCAAGGAACATGTAAGAAAAGATATAACTGAATTACACCCAACATCTAAACATAGACTCTAAAATACAGAAGGGCCTGAGCTTGTATACACTAAGAATATACTAAGAGATTGCAGATGTCATCCCAGATTGCTATATCCAGCAAAACGTTTGATCACATACATGGAGAAAACAATATATTTTATGATAAAACCAATTTTAAAAATTTATCCACAAATCCAGGCATACTGAAGATACTATAAGGAAAACTTCAACCCTAAGAGGCTAAATTCACCCAGTAAAACACAGGAAATAATTAACACCACAAAACAAATCAAAGGAAGGGAAACAGAAAATATGTGTATGTGCACAGATGTGCGTGTGTACACACACACACACACACACACACACACACACACATTCACACACAAACACACACACTAACACCAACAACCTCAAAATAGATGGAATTAACAATAGCTGGTCATTCATATCTATCAATATCAATGGGCTCTATTTCCCAATAACAAAGAACAGGTTAACAAAATGGGTGTACAAGCAGGATCTTGTATTCTACTGCATATGAGAAACATACCTTGGCAACAAAGATAGATTTTATTTCAGAGTAAAGGGCTGGGAAACGTTTGTCTAATTAAAGGGACCCTATTATCAAACAGAAATAGTCATTATAATACATAATAAAATAGTCTTTCAACAAATTTTGATCAAAAGAGAGTGGGAAGCATACTTCATAATTATCAAAGGAAAAAACCAGCAAGTTTACCCCAAACACAGTGTCACCATAATTTGTAAAGGAAATATCGCTAAAGCTAAAGTTACAGAAAAACAATCCCACACATTAATAATAGAAGCCATTCATACCTTATTCTCACAAATGTATAGGTAATCAAGAGATAATGTAAACAGAGAAATAATAAAATTAATAGAAGTTATGTATCAAATAGATCTAACAGATATCTATAGAACATTTAAAGCAAATACAAAAGAATATACCTTCTTCTCAGAACCTCTCCAAAATTGTCAATATAGTTCATGATAAAGCAAGTCTCAACAGAAACTACAAAGTGGAAATAATACTTTGCATGTTATTAGACCACCATGGATTAAAGCTGTTATTCAACAACAAGAGAAAGAACACAAATCCTACAAACTCATGTAAACTGAACATCTCTTTACTCAAAGGCCAATGGGTTAAAGACGTAATAAATAAAGAAATAAAGTCTGTTCTAGTGCTCAATGAAAATGAAGGAACAAAATACCTACATTTACAGATCCCAGTGAAAGCAATGCCAAGAGGGAAGCTTAGAACACTAAGGGCCTTCATATAGAAACTGGAGAAATCTCATAAGAGCAACTCAAAAGTACACCAGAAAACTCTAGAACAAATAGAAGTAGAAACACATAAGAACAGTAGATGGCAGCAAATAATCAAATTCAGGACTGAAATCAATTAAATAGAAACAATGAGAACTGGTTCTTTGAAAAAAAAAATCAGCAAGATAGAGAAACTCTTAGCCTAACTAAAAGGCAAATGTATAGTATCAAAATTAACAAAATGAATGAAAAGGGCAACATAACAACAGACATTGAAGAATTTAAAATAATCATTAGGTTTTACTTTGAAAGCTTAACCTCAACAAAATTAGAATATCTAAATGAAAGGGATAATATTTTTAATAGTTGCCATTTACCAAAGTTAAATCAAAATGAGGTAAACAATTTAAATAGTACTGGTACCTATAACAAAATAGAAGTAGCCATTAAAAAATCTCCCAACCCAAAACCAATATTGGGTAAGGTGCCTTTACTGTAGAATTCTATCAGATTTTCAAAGATGAGCTAGTAGAAATATTTCCTGAAGTGGAAACTTAAGGGTTTTTGAAAAGTCACTTGTGTTGGATGATGTTTTACTGGAGGAATCACATGAAAGGATATTCTGCTGAAGTGGACACGGTTGAAAGGATGTTTCCCTTAGGCAGACTCATGAAGGAATATTTTGCTGAAGTTGACATAGGTTGTAGGGAATTGCAGGCTGGTCTCCAGTCGAGCTGAGGTCTGAACCCCAGTGGTCATAATTCACCTACATGACACGGTAGGCGTTCCTTCATGCTCCTGGAACTCCAGCCCCTGCCTAAGGTACCACCTCCCACAGCCCCCACAAGAGAAGCATGGTCAGTGGTCACAGGTAAGCAATGGCCCAAGCTTCTAACCTTCAGGCTAAACTCCTCCCCAGTTACCTAGCAACAGTGAAGACCATAAAAAGGGGTGCTCAGCCCACACCTTGCTCTCTTACACTTGCTCTCTTACTCTTACCCTTTTTTCTTTGTCCTCTCACTTCTCTCTCCTCCTCTCTTTCTCTTTGTCTTTCTCTTCGTCTTCTTCTCTTCTCTTCTCTTCTCTTCTCTTCTCTTCTCTTCTCTTCTCTTCTCTTCTCTTCTCTTCTCTCTCTCTCTCTCTCTCTCTCTCTCTCTCTCTCTCTCTCTCTCTCTCTTCTATCTTCTCTCTTTCCCCTGCATTTCTATAATAAAGCTCTTAAACCATAGACAGTCTCTGTCCTTCAAATTCTGCTGCGCACTCTGGTTATTGTTGGGAATTTCTTCCCCTATTCCCTCTCTTCCACAACCCTGATGGCTTTAGCTAAGTAGCTCCAGGGGGGTCGCCAGGCAGGGCTTCCCCTTGACTACCCCCTGAAGTGTGGGATAGAGGAATGCCTACACAGGGATGAGTGGATAGGGTAAGTAGCAGCTGTCCCATGCCTGACTGACCAGAGAATAAGGTCTGGTGGGGCAGTGGGCTTCTTTTCCTCCCCTACTTTTCCCAGGGCCACCAGCCCCCGCCCCCTTTTATTTTGTTCCCAACAATAGGTGAAAGAATGTTATGCTAAAGCAACCATGTGAAAGAACTGGTGATTAAGAAATCTTCTCTAATGACATGCATATATTGGTCCACATCACACTGCCTATTTGAACTCCATTTGTTGGGAATTCACAAAGAGAAATTCACCAAAAAAACTATTGGTCAGGTGTGCTGTCAGATAGACCAGTACCATTTACTGAAATTGCATTCTTCCCCATGCCCCACTGTATGTTTTTGTTTTCTTTGTCAAAGGTCAAGTGTCCATAGGTATGTGGTTTTATTTCTGGATCTTCAAGTGAACTGTCTGTCTCTACATTTGAAGTGGTATACAGTTCATGGTGCACTAATAACATGTGGTTTTTATCATTTTTGCTTTGTATTACAGCTTGAGGTCGGAGATGGTGATTCCCTCAGAAGATCTTTTGTTGTTGATAATTGTTGTTGTTATTCTGGTTGTTTTGTTTTTCTATATGAAATTGTCTATGAAGAATTGTGTTGGAATTGTGATGGGGCTATTATTGAAACTGTAGATTTCTTTTGGTAAGATGCCCATTCTCACTATATTAGTCCTAACAATCCATAACATAGGAGGCCTTTCCTTCTCCTGTGGTCTTCTTCAATTTCTTTTTGTTTTTTGTTTTGTTTTTTTGTTTTGTTTTTCTCAGAACTAAACCTTCAAAAATCCAAACAATCCATTTAAAAATGGAGAACAGAGCTAAACAGAATTCTTAGCAAAAGAATCTTGAATGGCTGAAAAGCACTTAAAGAAATATTCAACATCCTTATTCATTAAGGAAATGCAAATCAAAACAATTCTGAGATCCTACCTTATACCAACCAGAATGACTAAGATTAAAAAAAAAAAAACGGAGGTGACAGTAGATGCTGGAGAGAATGTAGAAAAAATACAATATTCTTCCATTTCTAGTGGGATTGAAAACTGGTTCAATCCCTCAAGAAATCTGGCAGTTCCTCAGAAAATTGGAAATAGTTCTGTAGGGTTATTGGCCCAGATTCACTCTTCCACTGAACATGGCTGCTTGAGGAGACTGAAGAAGGGAAATGCTGGAGCTGGCTCAGGGGTCTCTGGGCCTGTGATGAAGTTGTGGGGTTCTCAGATTTTTGCACAGCCTGGTGCTGCAGGGAGTCTCAGAAGTGCAGAGAACAGAGTCAGGGGCCCTCTGGCAGGTAACAGATTCTAGCCCTGGGTCAGAGGGTGGGTAAGAGGGGAGTTCCTGCTTTCCCAGTGGGGATGATTGTTCTTAGCTTTGCAGCAGCAGGCTTGGTGGTGGTTTCAGCCTGGAGCATAGAGTATAGGAGATTAGGATGCAGCTCTGTAGACACAGGTGTTCTTTCTGGCTCCCATGATGGATATTAATGAAAAGAGGCAGCCCATTTTTTCAAACAGTTTATTGTCGTGACAGAAAGTAGATTTGTAAAACCATACCCCACTTCTCAGGGTGGGCTTAAAATTGAACACTTTTTTGCATGGAGGAATGTCTGGAAACAAGCTTATTGGCTAAACCCTCTGGGCCTCTGGGTATCTCATTAGCATGGAGAACATTGGTTTGGGCTTATCTGACTGTGGCCATTCTCTTTTCAATTTTTTTTTTTTTTTGTCTGAGATGTTAGAGATGTTTAATCTATGTCTAAGAGATTGAAACATTGCCCTATTTGACTGAGGGCCACAAATTGCTCTATGGGTGACTTCAGCTATGTGGCAAAAGCCTGGTACAAAGATCAGATGAAACTCTTACCTTTTTTTTCAGGGGCTCTGGGGATTTCTAGCCTTTAGCTTGACCTTGCCAGGCTTCCTCTCAGAGCCTACCACCCCCACATAGCTTTATCTGCAGACTCAGATATACCGCTCTTGGACATATAACCAAAAGATGCTCCACCAAATCACAAGGCCACATGCTCCACTATGTTCATATAATCCTTATTTGTATTTCATATGTAGCCAGAAGCTGGAAACAACAAAGATGCACCTCCACCAAAGAACAGATAAGAACATATGGTTCATTTACACAATGGACTACTATTCAGCTATTAAAAATGAACACATCAAGAGTTTTGTAGACAAGTGAATGGAACTGGACAATATTATTCTGAGAGAGGTAACCCAGGCTCAAAAGTATATGCATGGTAAGTACTCAATAGTAAATGGATATTAACTAAAAAATACAGAATAACCAAGATACAATCCATAGAACTCAAGAAGGTTATCAAGCTGAAGAACCCAAGTAAGATGCTTCAATTACACTTGAATGGGAGAAGAAAGAATAGGGTAGAGGGAGGGAGGGATATAGGTGGGAGAGGGGAGGAGGAGGAGGCAAGAAGAACATGACCAGGTATTTTCAGGTGGTGGGGAACAAGAGTAAAGCCCTGAGGGCCAGCAGAATGAGTGGAAATATGCAACATCGAAAGGTGGGGGGACCCTCTAAAATGTCCCAAAAATCTGGGAGGTGAGCAAATTTCAGGATAGAAAGGGAGGGACTTTAGATGAAATACCTAACAGTTGGAAAGGGAAACTTGTAGAATCCATCTCCAGTAGAAAGATTGCATCAAGTGGAGGGAAGGGTTTGCTATCCTATATTTCAAATTCCGACCCAGAATAGTTTCTGTTAAAATACTTCAGGGATGAAAATGGAGAAGAGATTGGGGAATAAGAGGTCCAGTGACCTGCACAAACTGGGATACAAGGCCTGACACTATTGCTGATGCTATGGTGTACTTACAGACAGAAGACTAGCATGGTTTTCCTCTGAGAGGCCCAGCAAGCAGCTGACTGAAATAGATGCAGATACTTGCACCCAACCAATGACTGAAGTGTGGGACCCGTGTGATTGAATATGTGTGCATGTGTGTGCATGTGTGTGTGTTGATAGATAGAAGACAGATATTGTAGAAATGAATATTGTCAAGTTCATACTCTTTTTATGTACTCTGCTTACATAACTCTTATCAGGCAAAACTCTCAAATGGAATTCATAGGAATTTCTGAATTCCTTCTTTGACTACTCGCGTTTGTGAATTTTGTAGCAAATAATGTAGATCTTTTTTGTAAATCAGTGGTTCCAGAGGAGATGCATACTATTACTGCAGATCTCAATTTATCTATGTAAGGGTCATCCAAATCCTAGGATTCAGACTGCTCCAGTATCATAGCACACCTTCACCATCATTCAGACCTCTTCTAAGAAGACAGTTTTAATAACCACTCTGCTTAATTCATTAAAATTGGAATAGTTGGAAGCAAACAGACATACATGATCAGGAAGGTTAATGAGAGTTGAACTGTTGTCAAGGTATCAGTAAAGAGTAGGGCAGCCTTAGAATTAGAGACAGGGAAAGTGAATTCTAATCTATAGACAGAGATGTGGTACAAATCACAGACAGTCATTGTTTTAAGTTCAAGGTGGATTCTTCTGACACCGCCATTTATTGTTGTATTTGTTTACATTCAGTTCTTCTTTTGATGTCCTCATGCTATATAATGTCATATTCATTTTTTTTTTATTCTTTTTCCTGCTAGGATCTTATTTACTGAATATGAGAGAAGATTTTGTAGACCCCTCCTTTTATTCAGTAGACTTCATTAAGGGTTCTAAATTTAGAACATCCAAGAAAGTTGAAGAAGAACTAGAATTATCATTGTAAAAATAGAAGAAAGATTATTTTATTAGTCATGCTTTATGATGGGTTTTTAGTTTAAATCAATGTTATTTTATAGATGTCTACGTTGTCTTGTAAGACTTTTTCTCTTGTGTGTTTCATTTTCATATCTGTTAATCATTTAATGTTTGGTAACTCCATCCGAATTTCTCGTGTATTTTACACAATCCTGTTATGCCGTGTCCACCCCTTACTATTAATTGTCTTCGTTTATACCAGTTTACGACTAAGATTACTGATGTCAGTGTCTTTGTGGACATAAAAGTCTAAAGAACTAAAAGAAGATCCCTGAGTCACTGTGCACTAGCACATTATCAGAAGTGTACAAATACCTGAATCAGGATAATGTTATAAAGAAAGAGAGATTCTAGCTCACAACTTTGAAGTCTAAAAGGTAAAAAAGTATGGGCCTGTCTTGAAAAAAAATGAGTCCCCTATGGATGTACTATTTCATGGTAAATGTCATTGGTAGTAGGAAGAGATTGCATCTCATGGGAATCCAGAGTCTGGGTGGGTGCAGATTATGACATTTTTGATTCCTTGAGTGGTAATTAACAAGGGTCTAACCATAAATACCATAATTGCTTCTGAGGGTGTTCTCCCAATTAAGCCAAGAAACTCAGCGGGCTTCCTCTCCTTAAAAGCTTTGCAACATTGGCTAATTCTCCCAGTTTTGGACCAGGTTTACAGCACAGGAACCATCTTATATGAATCACACCCAGCCTAGGACACAGTGTATGATGTGAATCAATGCTGGAAAACTGACGAGACTGGGGCATAATCAAGGAGCATATACAATAAGATGGTTCTTGCTTGTCTCCAACATATTCGAATGCATCCTTAGTCTCTGAGGTTGAACGCTTAGGTGGAGAACTAATAATTGAGTGCAAACATGATATTTTCATTTGCAACAATCTGGTTTTAGAGACTTTAAAGATATGTATATATTCAGCCTTTCAGTCCGAGGTAGTGTCTGTCTTTTTCCCTGAGGTGGTGCCAGCAAATTTTTGTTGAAGGGACCCTGATATAGCTGTCTCCTGTGAGGCTATGCCAGTGCCTGGAAAATACAGAAGTGGATGCTCACAGTCATCTATAGGATGCAACACAGGGCCCCAATGGAGAAGTTAGAGAAAGTACCCAAGGAGTTGAAGGGGTCTGCAACCCTATAGGTTGAACAACAATATGAACTAACCAGAACCCCCAGAGCTCATGTCTCTAGCTGCATATGTAGCAGAAGATGGCCTAGTCGGCCATCATTGGGAAGAGATGCCCCTTAGTCTAGCAAACTTTATATGCCCCAGTACAGGGGAATGCAAGGGCCAAGAAGTAGGAGTGGGTGGGTAGGGGAGCAGGGTGGGGGAGGGTATAGGGAATTTTCAGGATAGCATTTGAAATGTAAATAAAGAAAATATCTAATAAAAAATAAAAATAAATAAATAATATGAAATTTTTAAAAATTGTATATACTAAACCCATGAGATGATGGCTAAGTGGATAGATACCTCACAACAAGCCTAATGACTTAAGTTCAATCCCATGGAGCTGCATTTTGGAAGGAGAGAACTAACTCCTTTTAAGTAGCCTTTTGATGGTCACATGTACACTCTTACACACATTTACCTACCAATACACACATTATATAAATAAATAACTAGTTACATAAACAAGTGTAAAACCTAAATGTACTCATGTATGTACATATGTAATTTATATATTAATGATTATAGCTAGAGTTACAGCACAAGCTTGCACAATGATTAGTTAGCATGAAGCCTAATCTTGCAAATACTGGATGTGGGAGTTTGAATAGGTATGTCTTTGATAAAGTTATATATTTGAGTTCCTAATCTAAGAGAATGGCATTATTTCAGATGGCTTAGAAGATGTGGGTTTTGGAAGAACTGTGTCACTAGTGTGGATTTGAGGTTTCAAAAGCTCCAGCCTGACCTCGTGTCTCTTTCTTCCTTCTGCCTGTGAATCAAGGTGCAAAACTCTCACCTACCATGTCTGTCTATATGATATCATGATCCCTGCCTTTAGGATAGTGGATTAAATCTGTGAACCTGTAAGAATGCATCAATTAAGTGCATTTATAAGAGTTTCCATGGTCATGATGTCTCCTGACAGAAAAAGAACAATGACTAAAATGCTGGGCATGATATTTCAAGGTTTTTATCTCAACACTTAGGAGATAGAGGCTGAGAATAAGGAGTTGAAGGTTAGCATCAGTTACAAAGAAAGTAAGTAGAAATATTAAGGCTATAATGGGTGAATAAGAACCTGCATCAAAAAAAAAAAATAACAGTGATAGTAACTATTATTATTTTAGTATAGTGGTAACATTTATTTGTTATATATAATAAAAATCTTTATCTATAGTAATTGATAATAGTCCAAAATATTTCTATAATTTCTCACTTTTCTTAAAACACTGTGTAGTGGAAATTAGGAAATTAGGTGTGCAATTTATGTTGCAAGTTTCAACATTCACAAAATCAATGACTTTACTTTCTAAAACTGAGAGAAGTGTGGTTGGAAGTTCACCTTAAAAAAATTCTTATTATGGAAATTGCTTCTGTTAAGTTTACAATTTCTCTTGCAATAAACACCAAATCACCTTTCTGTAGTTTTTTCTTTCTGAAATAAAATGCTAAATTAATTTATGTACCTGCTCTGAATTGGTTCATCATTACTAGAGAAGAAACATTTTTTTTTTAAACCTACAATGCTTGGACTGCATCCAGCGTCACATTCTTCTCATTGTGGAGAAGGAGTAAAACCAGTAAGTCACTGTAAGTAAACCAGTAAATCTTAAAATGCTGAAGACAGAGTATCAAAACAAAACAGAGCATGTGAATATTCTGTCCTACTGAGCTGATCTAGATCTATATGTGTATGTGCAAACATTGCATTTTAAAGGGGTGCAATTGTGTTTAAGGATGAACTCTTATTGAATAAATATGGCTGAGTTTGACTAAGCTGGAATGTTGTTCATCACTCTTTCCACCGGAGTATACTTTCATGAGGCAAGACCTTAATGAAGGATTTTATAATAGTATATGGGTAAGATTCATTGACAGTTTATCTGAGAGCTTTTATAGCCTGTTTTGTTTTTTGATGAATTTTTCACCTTGTGGTAGCTTGACATACATGTAATGATCATAACAATAACACTGATAGTTTCTGTTTATTCAATAGTCAGTAACGCAGTCATTAAATTATTGCCTTAATATGCAATACCTACTTCAATTTATGAATTAATATTGATCCATTATTATATAAAAACTGTGATTCCTTAGACTAGGGAATATTAGCAACTAAAATGTAGACAGAAGGTATGTTTATTGTTCCATTTTACAATTCAAACATGTCAGGTTATAATTTATTAATGTGTGCCCTTTGGGAAATTACTTTATTAATTAAATGTCATTGATTTTTGCAGCCAATTTTATCTCACAAACCCTATTTATTTCCAACTCTCTTACATCAGCATACTGTTTTCTCAGACCAATTAGTAAGGTAGTGTAAGGAACAAGATAAAGAAACAATACCATTGAAACCAAGCCTAGAGTGTGATAAATTTGAAGTAAGTTAAATGCCCTATGAAGTAATGTATGAACGCTTTAATTATGAGTAGCTTAAAAACCTCAGGTCTGGCACCACAACTGACACATTCTCAGAGTCACTGCCGTCCTAATGAGAGATTGAATCCACCAGCCCAGCCACCCAGTACAGAACAAGATAAGCCCCCCCCCATGTGGACCAAGCTCCACCTTAACCTGGAAGCAGAAGGGGACGATGTCTCAAACCTTACCTGAAGTGCCGCCATGGAGCAGGTTATGACATCAGGCCAGAGTGGAGGTTAGTGAAGTGTGTGTGTGTGTGTGTGTGTGTGTGTGTGTGTGTGTGTGTGTGTGTACACGAACGCAATCCCACTTCACCATTTATTTGCTTATTGCTACTTAGGAATAAATAAGCTGTTATAAAATAACCTTCAAGTCCTATGCTTCCTTCTCCCCTCTGTCCTCAATCCGGATTCCTGACAGGTAGTTACACACATTTGTAGTATATTTGAATTGATTTGTTACAGACTATATTTTGTCCCCCTACCTCATCAAAATTTAAAAATAATATAAAATAAAATAAATAGAGACTCTTTTAAACTAAAAGTTCTCCACTTCAGGGACTGGATAGATACCTCTGTTGGTAACATGTTTGCTGTGAAAGTATAAAGACATGAGTATAATTTCAAGAATATATATGTAAAAGCTGGGTACGTCAGCAGTTGATTCTAGATCTAGCTCTATAGAGGCAGACACAGATCAATAGATCACCAGTTAATGATCTTTAAGTGCAGTGAGAGAGATATACTGCCTCAAAACATATGGCAGAGATTAATGATCGACATTGCCTGAAGACAACCTTTGTCTCCCATGTGTACACCTATATGCATGCATGAGCACTAAATACAAACACATGTGCACATTACTACATCATACTAAGTAAGTTCATCACGTAAAAGCTTCCTTGTTACGTGGGTTTGGCATAGCACTAGAGCATTTACCTAGTATGAGCAGGTCCCAAGACTGAACACAAAGTTCAGTGCTTTACCTAAACAGTCACCCTTCCCTCTGCCATGAGATACTGCAAGACTGTATAATTTTGTTTGCTTGTTTGTTTTTTAGATTTTTTTGATTGTTGAGTTTTTAAAAGAATATAATAATAGTAGAATCTATGAGCATGTAGACACTGTAATTGTCATTTCAATTTATATGACTAATACTGAGGATTTATTCAGATCTGTTACGCAATCCCACTTCACCATTTATTTGCTTATTGCTACTTAGGAATAAATAAGCTGTTATAAAATAACCTTCAAGTCCTATGCTTCCTTCTCCCCTCTGTCCTCAATCCGGATTCCTGACAGGTAGTTACACACATTTGTAGTATATTTGAATTGATTTGTTACAGACTATATTTTGTCCCCCTACCTCATCAAAATTTAAAAATAATATAAAATAAAATAAATAGAGACTCTTTTAAACTAAAAGTTCTCCACTTTTTTTCTTGTTACTACTGTTCCATGTTGAGCCAAGCAGTGGTGGCACACATCTTTAATCCCAGCACTTGGGAGGCAGAGGCAGGCGGATTTCTGAGTTTGAGGCCAGCCTGGTCTACAGAGTGAGATCCAGGACAGCCAGGGATATACAGAGAAACCCTGTCTCAAAAACCATAAAACAAAACAAAACAAAACAAAACAAAAAAACCTGTTTCATGTTATATATCCATCACAATATGTATGTTCATTTTTCTTGTGGAAGGTATCTTGGTTGCTTCTGATATTTGACAGTTATGGAGAAAGTTGATGATAAATACATGATCATACTTCTGCAGGAACATTCTTTCAGGTGCTGAAAATTTAGAGTCTTATCTGTTTTCTTCCGCTTAATCTTCCTCCTCTTCGGCCCTCTTCAGAAGCTTCATGTACAGTCACTCATGGCCTCCAACAATCTCTACACTTGGGGAACCTTCAGATGTTCGACCTATCATTTTCCTTCAACAAACATCTCTCATGTATGTGGCTACAACTTCTATACTCATGTTCACTGTTTAATGAGACATAGTGACTCCATAGTTGATTTAGTTGTTTTATAATTTCTTTTACTGTTTTGGGTTGCATTGGGAAAAATGGCTTTCATCAAAACCTCTGATCCTCAGGCCTTCTTGATCTAAACTTTGCATGACTTTTCCAAAGGATACATGAATAACTTCTCAAAGCATCAAATGATAACAATTCTATTCATGATGACCCTGTTAATGCTATTAAGGTTGAGGTTACATACAGGATGATATATCAAAACTTAAAAATCATCTGGGTTATTCACAAACAGATACTTTGCAAAATAAATAAATAAATAAATAAATAAATAAATTTCACCTCAGCTTGGATAAAAGTGTCTTAAAGGGTGCATAAGTGTCTTAAAGGGTGCATAGGTGGAGTCCCCCCTTTCTACCAACATTTTTGCCTCTTTGTATGCAGGCAGTGTTTGAGGTTGTATAGCTCTAGAAAGATTCTTTGCAACTTTGTATGGGAAAGGAGTGAATGAATACTTATACCTCTGGTAAGCTTCTGAAGGCCCTTGATCAATTCATACAAAAAATGATAATGGCTCCATTTTATGAGGGTCAGTTATACATAACCATAGTATCTCTAATTTAATGACAGAAAGATTTACGCCATGCCTTGATGACAGTTCCCTATTATGTTAAGTCCTCTGGTTTGAATAATATTATCTGGGGCAGCACAACCTATGGGGAATTGGGCTATACAGAGACAGGCTGGTCTCCAGTTGAGCTGAGGTCTGAAGCCCACAATGGTCATAATTCACACACATGACACAGTAGATGTTCTCTCATGCTCTTGGAACTCTGGCTCCTGCCTAAGTTACTGCCCCCCACAGCCCTCACAAGTAAAGCATGGCTAGAAGTCACATAGACAATGTGCCAAACTTCTGACCTTTAGGCTAAACTCCTCCTCAGTTACCTAGCAACAGTAAATACCATAAAAAGGGCTGTTCAGCCACACTTTGCTCTTACTCCTCTCTCTCTTACTCCTCACTCTCACCCTCTCACTCCTCTCTCTTTGTCTTCTCTCCTCTCTCACTCCTCTCTCTTCTCTTTTGGTCTTCTCCTCTCTCATCTCTTCTCACTCTCTTCCTCTTACTTTCTGTTCTCTCTAGCCTTTCTCTTTCTCTCTTTTCTACCTTCTCTATTTCTCCCTGCCTTTCTATAATAAAGCTCTAAAACCATAGAATGTCTCTGCTCATCAAGGCCCACTGTGCTTGGAGGATGGGTTAGGCTTTCTTGAAATGAGCTGTTTCTAATCTCCTGATGGAAGGCCTTCCTGTGCTCCAGTCAAGATCCTCTGTGCTTACTCTCTGGTGTTGGGAACCTCTCTTCCCTCATCCCTCTCTCTTATAGCCCTGGGGCTTTAGGAAAGTAGCTCCGGGGCTCCCAGGTTGGGCTGCCCCTTGGCCACTCCCGAAGAGTGGGCCAGAGGCTTAGATGCCCACCAGGGAATGAGTGAAATGCATATGGCAGCTCTCCCATGCCCGCCTGGTCAGAGCATAGGTAAAATTCTGGCAGGGTGTGGGTCTTTTCCCTCCTCTCTTCCCCTGGGCCCAACAACAACCAATCTTTTTTCAACCACAAGCTTTAAGAAACCTGAAATAGCAGAGTAGTACTCCATTGTATAAATGTACCACATTTTCTATCTCCATTCCTCTGTTGAAGAACATGTGGGTTCTTTCCAGCTTCTAGCTATTATAAATAAGGCTTGTATGGACATAGTGGAGCATATGTCCTTATTACATTCTAGAGCATCTTCTGGGTATATGCCCAGGAGTGGTATAGCTGGGTCTTCAGGTAGTACTATGTCCAGTTTTTTTAGGAACCACCAAATTGATTTACAGAGTGGTTGGACCAGCTTGCAATTCCAATTTATACAATGGAGTACTACTCAGCAATTAAAAACATCAAATTCATGAAATTCTTAGGCAAGTAGATAGAACTAGAAAGTATCATCTTGAGTGAGGTAACGCAATCTCAAAAGAACACACATGGTATGCACTCACTGATAAGTGGATATTAGCCTAAAACTCCAAATAAGCAAGATACAATTCACAAACTACATAAATATGGAGAAGAAGGAAGACCAAAATGTTGGTGTTTTGGTACTTCTTAGAAGGAGGAAAAAATACTCACAGGAGCAAATATGGAGATAAAATGTAGAGCAGAGACTGAAGGATAGGCCATCCAGAGACTGTTCCACCTGGGGATTTATCCCTTATACAGTTACCAAACCCAGATACTATTGTAGATGCCAAGAAGTGCTTGCTGAAAGGAGCCTGATATGGCTGTCTCCTGAGAGGCCCTGCCAGAGCCTTACAAATACAGAGGCAGAGGTACTCAGCCAAGCATTGGACTGAGCACAGGGTTCCCAATAGAAGAGTTAGAGAAGGATTGATGGAGTTGAAGGGGTTTGCAAACCCATTGGAAGAACCACAATATCAACTATCCAGACCCACCAAAGTTCCCAGGGACTAAGTCATAAACAAAGAAGTACACATGGCTCCATCTGAATATGTAGCAAAGGATGGCCTTTTTATGCAGGAAAGGGAAGAGAGGTCCTTGTTTCTAGAAAGGCTTGATAGATGCCCCAGTGTAGGAAAATTGAGGGCTGCGAGGTGGGTTTGGGTGGGTGGGTGTAGGAACACCCTCATAGAAGCAGGGGGAGGGAGAATAGGATAGGGTGTTTCTGGGGGGGTGGACCTTGAAAGGGGATAACATTTGTAATGTAAATAAAAAAATATCCAATAAAAAAGAAAAATGTTTAAAAAAGAAAGAAAATAAACAGTTCAAATAATAATGCATTTATTGAACTTATTTAGATAACTTGAATGAGTATGTTCATATACACATTGATGACCTCAAAGTACATGATCCTCTATAAAATCTCACTATAATATGAATGACAATCTCATGGAAGGTACATCAATATGACTCTCAGATAACTATATACTTCTATAGACAATTCAATTCTGAATATAATTTACTGCTAGGCAAGTCTAAAGAGGAGTAATAACTTGAACCTCAGATATAGTATTTATATTTCTCCTTATCTGATAAAATGCCATGACTAAAAGCACCTGATTGAAAGAACAATTTATTGTGGCTTAAAGTTTTATGGTGAGAGAGAGAGAGACAGAGAAATAACAGTTTGAGAGTGAGGAAAATCTATGAACTCTTCATTTCAAACATTGAGATAGACTTTCTAAGTCTCAGCACTGATTTACACTTCATATATTCTCCTGAGACTCCAGGTAATCTCTGAACTGTAACCTCATGTAAAAATGAAAAAAAAACAACAACAGTGTATTCCAAACAGAATAAATATTATTACTGCTACTACTACTACCATTATTATTATTACAAAAGAGAAGGATGGTGTATAATAGGGACATACTGGGCCAAAGAAGGCCAAACCTCAGCAAAGTAAATATGAAATATTGGAACTCCATGTCTACCCTTAACTGGTATAGAGGTTTCTCTATTTAAGATTTGCTCCCTACAACACACATCTTTCTATTAAGGTTACTAGACTTTGGCAGTTGAATCATTGTTCTGGCGATTACTACAATTAGTGTCTGCATTACAACACAGGCTTCACTTTCGCAGTTTCATGATTTTTTTTTTTTTTCTCATAGCCTTCTTCTCTGCTCAGGCCCTCACATAGAGCCTCCTAATCTTATCAGAATTATAATATATAATGTGTGTGTGTGTGTGTGTGTGTGTGTGTGTGTGTGTGTGTGTCAGTAGATAGGTAGATGTAGATATAGATAAAGATGTAAATATATATATATATATATATATATATATATATATATATATATGTAAATGTAGATGTAGATATAGAGAACTTCACACTTTCATTTTCATATATCAAAAATAAAATACCATATGGAAGAATTTTCCAATTTGAGATGGCCCTTGAATCATGTGAGCAATTGATCCTTTGTTTAGTTTGTTACTTTCTAAGAACCAAAACTCTTAGGCTTTCATTCCAAATGTGGAAGCTTGCTGGGCAGGATCTTTCTCTGAGGTCTCCCTTCCCTCTGTCCAAGTGTAGATTAGGAGGCCTCTCCTTAATTGGGCTATTCTGCTTACTGATCTTTCAGAACATGCTTTGAATGTACCATTTAGTTTCATATTATACTTTCTTCTTTCCAAATTGTAAATNACCAAAACTCTTAGGCTTTCATTCCAAATGTGGAAGCTTGCTGGGCAGGATCTTTCTCTGAGGTCTCCCTTCCCTCTGTCCAAGTGTAGATTAGGAGGCCTCTCCTTAATTGGGCTATTCTGCTTACTGATCTTTCAGAACATGCTTTGAATGTACCATTTAGTTTCATATTATACTTTCTTCTTTCCAAATTGTAAATGTTATGTTTCTTTTTCCCAGTTGTTCTTTTTACTCTGTATCTACATAAGCATTATTTATCATAAAAACACCACAAATAACATATTATGATGTCTTCAAACATCTTCCTGCCAAAGTACTGTCCATTACAGTTGAATTTAATCACAGGCAAGTACTTAGGACAATGGCAATACACGGTTACAATACTTGTCCAAATATAACAGGAATAATGTTTAACCCGGTTGAAGATAGAGCTATCATTTTCCTCTAAGTAACTTCATGAGTCAGTTCTAGTCCATTCATGGTACTCTTAACACTGCAAATTTGAGGGCCTTACTAGAATGGCCCATTAGACTATGCTTACAGCCAAAATAAACCCTTTCTACTTTATATTACTTTTGTCAGTCTTAAAAAATAAAAAGTCACATTAATAAGCAAATTAACTAAGACCCCCAAAAAGGTTGAGAGACCCTATCTTGTTTTCTTTTACTAGGAAATGGAAACTGTTTTATTACCATTATTATAGGCTTAGCTTCCTAAGTCTTGTTCTTCTAACTACCTCCCATGGATTCTGAGCCAATATTACTTCAAGATCTCTATCCTGTCAAGTACTACAATATTCCTAGTTGTTGCTGCTATTGTTATGGTTTCCTGAATGTCTTTTAAATTTTAATATTTTGTGAGTGAATTCTGTGATATTTTTATTCATTTGTCACCAGGCTTCACCCAGTCAGATACTCTTGTAAATGACAACCTTTTTGGACACTAACATTCCACAAAGAAACAAACAAAATATCTTAAGCAAGAACTGTAAAGGCAGAAAATAACTCTATCTTTTCACTACCTGTTCAGCTTTTCTTGCCCAGACAATATGAATTTCCTTGCTTATTAATTTTCACTTTAACAGACCTGATTCAAGATTCCAGTAGTGCTTTTTATTAGGTGGGTAAAAAAGTGTAACTTGCTTACTTAAACTTCTTGTCTCCATGTTTTTGTTGTTGTTGTTGTTGTTGTTGTTGTTGTTGTTTGTATAAAATGGCATGTTCCCCATTGTATAAGGTTGTACAGGAGGCAAATGTAGAAAAAAATGTGTCAGGGGAATCATTTTTACAAATCACCAATCCACTTTCATTCATCCTGCCCTTGAGAACACCATTTTCCCAATATTTTGCTTATAAAAGTTCTGTTATCTTGACCTATGTGTATAAGGCTCATATGTATATGTGAGTGTAGCATCTGCAAAGGCCAGAAAAAATTACTAGATACCCTAGGGATAGAGTTATATATTATGAGTTACCTAATATCTGTGTTAGGAACCAAACTTGGGCCTCTGCAAGAACAAGACATTTTGTTACAATTGAGTCACCTCTTGAGAACCACTTCCTCCATATTATTATCACACTGCTTATGAAGACATTCATTCTTTCAAGGCCATGATACTTAATGAGAGTGGTAATACATAGGCAATAATAATTTTCAAACACATTTAGCTGTATTTCTATGCTTAAAGAGAGATATGAATCCTTTTCTTGTCTCCAAGATTTGATCAATTAGATTTTTTTTCCCTAAATCACTGGTCTGTCAATTTAAGATGATGATTATTCTAAGAGAAAAAATAAGGCAGCCTGTAGATTCCAGGCTGTGCCTTCTTAAACTCGCTCTGTGACAGAGTTAAGAAGCCCTGACATAGGGCCCTCAAGATGGAACAATTGGTAAAGACATTGACCAACAAGGGGGGTTGAATTTGAAAATAAGAGCCAGAACTTGTCCTTTGATCCTCACTTGTACACTTCATTAAATACATTGCACACATAAACACACACACATACATACACACATATCTTGACTTATGTGTATAAGGCTCATATGTATATGTGAGTACACATACACATAATCTATGCATGAATAAACACAGAAATAAATATAATTTGAAAACATAGAAAGGAGGCTATGCTAGTCTGATCTTGTATTTCTTCCCCTCAAAAATACAAATGAAAGTTATAATCCTACCCAGTCTGTGGAGCCATATGTGGAGTCATGTGCACCATATCATATTGAATCATTCACAGGGTATGCTTGTTTTTTTGTTTTGTTTTGTTTTGTTTTTCTATCAAATCAACACAGGCTAGTATCATTTGGGAAGATTGTCAATCAATTGTGAAAATATCTCCATAAAACTGGCATTTTGGTAAATCTGTAGTGCACTTGCTTAATTAATGATTGATGGGACAGAGTTCAGATAATTATGCCTTGTGGTGTCACTAGAGTAGTCATGGTTTCTATAAGAAAGCAGGCTGAACAAGCCATGAGAGAAGAGAGTAAGCAGTGTTCGTTTCCTCTATCCTCTATGTATTAGCTCATTGTTCCTCTATCCTCTATGCATTAGCTCATTCCTCTAGGTTCCTGACTTGACTCCTTGGCCTGAATTGCATTAGTGATGGAGTATGGCCTGAAAATTGTGATATGACATAAATTCTTTCCTTGCAAAGTTGCTTTTGGTTTAGCCTATATTGGCAGGTACACCATGGTTGTTTAAGGGGAGGTGTGATCACAAGGGCATTGATCTCATGATCCCCACATGTGCTGATGGTTCCTCTTGCCCCAAAGCTGATATGCTGTCTTTAATATTCTATTTTCTTTCTAGGGAATATACTTTTCCCCATTATTCAGAACTAATCACACCTTTTAATTGAAAGGGATGTGGTTTTCAGGAATGAGCAATGGAAATGGTCATGAGGCTGTGGAGGATGAGGAACAAGCTTTCTGCTTGACCTTTAGGTTCATGTAAAGGATCTAGACAACATAACTGTAAGGGCCATAAAAGCCTACAAGGTCATTTGTAGGAAAAGTTCATTGCTAGACTTGGCCTTAAATTTAGAATCCTAAAGAAGCACATGACAGGGACTCACCTGCTACATTAAAGAGGGCATTTGTGCCTAAGGAGCTTGAGTAATTGGACCATTAACATGAGTTCATGTAAGAACATAGAATTGTAATGCTCTGGGAGTAAATTCTGAAAAACTACTGGAAGGGGGGATGGAGGATGTGCTCTCCCCCCAGCCTTGAGCAGGCTGGCTCAAGCCTGAATTGCCACAGCTGGATAGCCCACCTAGGGTAGAGCCTTCCCACTTAGGTAAATTCTATTGTCTTGCCATATCTGTGGCTTTCCTCCAAGATGCCACTACCTGCTGAGAGGCTGAACCTGTTCTCCTGACACTATCCTGACAAAGCAATGAGATCCTGGCATGGTAGAGGATGTGTCCCTTCCCTCTTTATAAACTTGGACTCATAAGTAAACATTGGCCTTGAAAAAAAAAAAAAAAAAAAAAAGAAGCACATTTATCCTCTAGTCCAATGACTGTTGCATTAATTAGCCAGTGTAAACTTGGGAATATTAAGGGTAAAGAGTTAAGATGGCCCCATGGAGAAAAGGTATAAATAGAAAAAAGTAGGAAACTATATATGATTTAGGAATAAATAGTATAAGAAGGAGAACACAAGAGGCTTTGGAACTACTAGGATAAGGAAATGAAGCTTAGATAATTAGAAGATGATATAGAAGCATACACATTGTACTGTTTTACTAGCTGATTGAAGAATTGTAGATAACAATGCCTGAAAAGACATTAGAGAGAACTAAATGTTTTAATTATATAAATTCAAATCTGTGTAAAGAATCATTTTAGTTTTAGTAGTCTGATATCTTTCTGTTTTTACTTGATAATAGTTACAAAAGACTGCTGTTTGCTGTACCAGGAAACTGAGAGAGTTGTGCCAGGTTACCTGTGAAGAACAGGGTGTGTTCTTCTATAAGGAAATATGCTTTTGTTTTGTGTTTAGTTCTGCTCTAAGGAAACCAGGGTAGGGATATTGATCTGTGACTCATAGAGTTGATGTAAATTTAAAAATTTTTGATAATTATTACCAAGGACCAAAACCTTGATAATCTAGTTTTAGTAAATAAAATGCTGGATTCAGGCTCTTTGGTTAAGAGAATGCAACAGCATGAGACAAAAGAAGGCAACAGCATGAGAAGGGAGAAGACAACAGCATGAGAATGGAGAAAGGAAAAGAATGAGAAGGAAGACAGTATTAAGCTGAAGAAATAAGGTGAAGATTTATTAAGCTGCAGCGTAAATAACACTGATAATTAGCAGGGAACAGAGAGAATAACTGAAGTAGCAGCTTATATCTACTACTACTCTGAGTCATCATTGAATCAGCACCATTCCCATTCCAACCTTTTTCAGGACCCTCCTCATGCTGAGGCAGGAGGATCATAGAGATATAAAACATCTAGATACACAAAGTATGGGCAGTTCTGCCAGTGCCAGATAAGAAAAAGTCAGATTACCCGATTACTCTTGTAACCTTGCCAAGAACTCTCACCACTCATTTTCTTCTTGATGTCTCTTCTTCACCATGATTTTTAGAGTGCTATATCTCCTATCCCACATTGCTTTACTTTAAGTTGTTTCTTAATAAGGCTCTCTAGGTTTTAAAATAAAGTTCCTTTTTAAGGGACCATCATACTGGTTCTGCTGTGATACATGTTTTTTTTTTTTTCAACTTTTATTAGATATTTTCTTCATTTACATTTCAAGTGTTATCCAGAAAGTTCCCTATACCCTCCCCCCTCCCGGTCCTGCTCCCCTACCCATCCGCTCCCACCCCTTGGCCCCGGAGTTCCCCTGTATTGGGGCATATAAAGTCTGCATAACCAAGGGGCCTCTCTTCCCACTGATGGCCAACTAGGCCATCTTCTTCTATATATTCAGCTAGACACATGTTTTTATTAGTATTCTTCACCTTTGGGGCTCTACTGTGGCCCATAGCTAAGATACATTGTTTGGATTTTCATGGAAGCCTTAGGAGATATAAAAGTAAGATGCCCCCATTTGTTGCAGTAAATCTCCAACCCAAATATGTCCTGGCAATGAAAATACAACTCAATTAATATTAATACTTGCTGTGCACCTACATTTGGCAGATCTATAACTACACTACCATCTTCTCCATCTATGAAACCCCTTAAAACTTCGGTTTCTCAAGGCCATGTGCTTCTGCTCCACTTTTCTTCTTCTTCCTCTTCCTCTGTGTCCTCTCCCTCTTCCATTTTCTCCTTCTTCTCTCCCTACCTTCTGCTCCACCTTCCCTTTATCTGGTCAATCATCAGCTCTCTTTTATTTTACAAATTAAGGTGGAAGCATCATTTTTAGGAGCATCATGCAAAGACACATTGCTAGGAAAGATATATGATTTCATGGATTTTGGAAAAATGAGAAAGAGGGATATGTGTAAATGAGCTGTACCAATTGAATAGATGGGAAGATAGGTTTTTATCAGTAACTGTAAGATATTCAATCCAGTGTCTAGCAATTTGAGATCGCTAAGCTTTTGTGGTGACTTGAAAATATCACCTGTATTCTATCAGTGGGATCAATTCATAAAGTAGCTGCCAGTTAGAAGCTTGCCACTTTCATTACAGAACAAAGAAGAATCTGTGGCCTGATCTGCAAGCTGGTCTCAGTTCTGACACTAATGTTATTGATTTTCTTATAACTATAAGAAATGTTTCATCTAAACTTTCTCTTTGATATACAATAAAGATAAAAAAAACAAAAGTGCCAATACTTGGTAATTCTCCATTACAGTTTTTATTCAGGAGAATTTGTCTGTGTTTTGCTCACTATATCAAACTTGATTATTAAAGTAAACAGAAGTAGGGATTTAAAAAAAATGATTAACAGAGCTCTGGATTAACTTCATGACTTGTGGGGTGGAAAAACAAGTAAAACATATATGCCTAATATGCGTCAGTTCTATAGATTAATGACCAGGTATTACATGTCTCCATTATTCTACATCATTGGTCTGAGGTTTGCCAAGCCCTAGCATTAAATGATCTACTGAGTAAGGTACATGATTCTTTTTTTCCTAACTTGTAGAAAAAGGACACTGATAGACAAAAATCTGGTTGATTCTACTGAAGGCAAAATATTGAGTAAAAAATATCAGCAGTTACTGGCTGGTTTTGTGTGTCAGAGTTGTACCTCATGCTGCAGCAGAACTTGGTAATGTGTAAGAGTTACCCAGGTGGTACTGGTTTTGAAGGCATGAAGGGGTCATGAAGAGCAGCTGAGGCTCAGCACTGTGAGAGGCCATGGAAGGCCATTGGTGAAGGTGCAGCCTCAGTTGCAATTGATGGCCCAGGACTGAAGGGGTCATGCAAAGGAATTGAGGTTTGGCAACATGAAGAAAGCCTATGCGAGGCTATTGTTGAAGCCAAGTTACAGTGGAAGACAGCACCGTTTTGGAGATGCCAGTACCATGAGATTACCACTAAGAACAGCAGCAGCAGTGGAGAACAGGAAGCTGGAGCCTAGAAGATAAGGTGTGTGCTACAAAGGACAGGGCTGGAGAAGTGATCCAAGCCCTTGGAGGAGCCCAGAAGATCATGAGTTGGATCCCAGACACTGGTCAGTTGGAGTTTAATTTTTGCTTTTGATTGAGAATATGCCCTGATATTTTTCCCTCTTGAAGGAAGAAAGTATGTTAGTAGAGCCCATAGTTAAGAGATTTTGAATTTTAAAAGATATTGGACATTTTAAAGGAATTGAATTTTTAATATGTAAAGACTGTGGGACTTTTAAAGTTATTTAGATCTTGGGGATGAGTAAGAAAATAGGGTTGATGCTTAATAGTGATGTTTTGTGTGTCAAGTTGACAAGGGGTCAATTGTACTGGCTGGTTTTGTGTGTCAACTTGACACAAGCTGAATTTATCACAGAGAAAGGAGTTTCAGTTGGAGAAGTGCTTCCATGAGGTCCAGCTGTGAGGCATTTTCTCAATTAGTGATCAAGGAGGAAGTGCCCTTGTGGGTGAGATCATCCCTGGGCTGGTAATCTTGAGTTCTATAAGAGAGCAGGGTGAGCAAGCCAGGGAGAGCAAGCCAGTAAAGAACATCCCTCCATGGCCTCTGCATCAGCTCCTGCTTCCTGACCTGTTTTAAGTTCCAGTCCTGACTTCCTTTGGTGATAAACAGCAACATGGAAGTGGAAGATGAATAAACCCTTTCCTCCCCAACTTGCTCCTTGGTCATGATGTTTGTGCAGGAATAGAAACCCTGACTAAGACAGCAGTGAAACAAACATTAGTATGTAAAATGTTCTATTCAATATTAAGCACCACCAGCTGACTGGATACAACATAAAGTTTAAAGGAGGGAGATTTTATTGTTGTTTTACAATGATAGTCGTGATATTAATTTTTTGAAGCCATCTACAAGCTATGGAATAACAAATTTGGAATGCTCATGCACATGTGTCTAGAAAGGAAACATTAGGAAGCATCGTGAGGATCACTTCTTCTCTGTTCAGTTTCTCATGTGTTGAAACATTTTATAGTGTGGGATTTCCATAGGGGAGGGAAAGGAATTTAAATGATAATGTGTTCTGCAAATGTGCCTCTTATGGATTGGGAAGAGAAAACGATCTTAATAAAACACGAGAGAGAGAGAGAGAAAAAGAAAAAATAGGGAAAGAGAGAGAGAGAGAGAGAGAGAGAGAGAGAGAGAGAGAGAGAGAGCGAAATTTTTATTTCACATCTTAAAAGGTTCCAGGAAACATCGACCCATCCGTCATTATTGATCTTATAATTAATTGACATGGTCCTGACTCTTCCCTAAAGTGTATCATAACTAATTTCTTTACAATTACCATATATGTGGCTACTTTTGTATTTGTCTAAACTAGATTGCTATGGCTCCTGAACCAAATCCAAAGATGCACCTAGTTATGTGCAGAGGGTGGGAGGAAAGTCAACATACATCATTTGATCTCATAAAATTGTATTCAATTATTAATATTTGCTCATTGATTTATTCCTCAGTTTCCTAGCTTTTATATGTATTGATAAGTTAGTTGACACTTAGAGATATGCCTCTGAGACACCAGTCCTGAGTCCTCTTATAGGAGATGTAGAGGGAGTAGAGTTTTGAACTAGCATATCTGATAAGTCTGAGTAGCACCATCTGCATCACAAAAAAGAGTTGCTATAATTTGGGAGCTCTGGAGAAATTTTACAGAAAAATTAAAGAAAATGATGTTAGAGCTCATGACATCCTTGAACTCCTTTATTTATCATACTGAGAAGCCATAATGTGAGTACATACAGTACAAATTCAACAGCCATTCTTATTTCTGATTATATCTTCAAGTGCAAAAAAAAATAGAAAACTCTTTACAAAGCTTCACTTATGACTCTGTGTGAAAATTACAATCAAGAGCTAACAAATACCTTATTGCCTCAATTAAGAAATTTATTGAAGCAGACCTGAGTATAGAAACAGAGATCTCTATATGTTTTTCTGTTTAGCAGATGGTTTTCAGAGTTGAGGGTTCTATGAATACTCATCATAGAAAAGATATAATAAAAAGGTAAGCAGAATGAGGGGCATAAATGAATATCTGTGAGTTTATCTTTTAGAGATTATATTAATCATTTTTAGATTGATAGGTGTTTAAAAATATTAGTTCAGATAAACACATCACCAATTCTGCCTTTCATTTTAAACGAATACCATTTGTTCCGTTTGCATTTCAATCCACTTTAAGGAGTCACAAATAAAATATATTGTATCATAAGAGCCATAAAATGCTGTTGTTGGAATGAAAAACCATCTCAGCACCTGCATTTTATGGGGATATAAAGGAGACATATAACCCTCTTGAAACTAAGATCGCCTTGCCTTTGTTTCTGCTGAGAAAGAAAAGGTGAGTTAAACTGTGCCTTTTAACAGAGGAAGGGGAAGGAGAGAGCTTTGCTTCAGAGGAATAATACCCCAAACTGCCATGTTAGTAAAAAGATGCTTTAATCAATGACATTGGACACATTAGACAGGACCATGATAAGAACATCCATGTCAGAAATACCGTGTGTTATCCAATCTTGTTTCTTAGAAATCAAAGTGAGCTATGTATGTAAAAGTAAGTCAAAAGAACCATGCTGGCTGGAAAGGAGATTCTAAGAGACATCACATAATTCCCCTTAGCAATTGAACTATTGAGACAATGAACCCAAAGAAACTGGAATTTCTTCATGAATCTTAAGGTAAGCAAAGGGAAAATCTGAAGCCTGGTACCATCATAAGATGGGTTTGAGAAAATGATTTCATAAAATGACAACAATTTTTCAGGGGACGTTGCAAAAGAAGATCAATGGAAAAGGGAGGTCAGTACAAGATAGAACTACACCTTGACCAGGACCATACATTGACCAGGAATGCTTAGTTATAAACCAACCAACCAACCCACCAACTAACAAAACAACCAACCAAACAAACAAACAACCAAAAAATTATTTCCCTTCATTCCATGCAGTGGTCAGCAATACTAAATAACTGGCTAAATCTTAAATGGAAGGCCACAGGTTTAGATCCAAATAATGATTTGCTTTAAAAATCTTTTTCCCTATGAGTAGTCATTACTTGATCACATCTACATATGACCTAACACACTGTGCCTAATAAGATATTGTGAGAAGTATTAATTTACCAAAGCTTAACTTTCTATGATCCAAAAGCTAGGAATGGCTCAGCAAAAGAGGCCTATTGCAGAGGTTTTCTTTGATTGTAAAAAAATACTTGATGTTTTTACCAATAGATTGAAAACAATGCTTTATTTATGCCTTTCATTTCAGGAAGTACCTGAAACTACCAATGACGTTTTTCAGATGCTGCCTTCTAAATATGTGGTTGTTCTCCCCACCTCATAACACTTGTGGATATCTACACAAGACCTGTACAAAACAGATTCATCAGCATTCATTCATGGTGTGGAACAATTATCTTGAAATGACTGCCCTTCCTGGGCACAATGTTTAGCTAATGGTTGGTGAGAGAGATGGGAGTTTTATTATGTGTTAATACCCAATAAGTGGTTCATGTCCTAGTAAGTAACATGACAACTGTGTTCATGCAAGTGATACAAATTAAACTCAGTGAGTCAGATACAGCAAAGAGAAAAGTAACTGGGTATTCAGCAAGAGAGCTGGTATTGAGATAGGAAAAAATACACTGTGTGTGTGTGTGTGTGTGTGTGTGTGTGTGTGTGTGTGTGTGTGTGTGGTCAAGGAATAAAAAGAGAGTGCTGTCTACAACATAGTTGCTTTTCTTTCTATTAAAATCCCTTTTATGCTATTTATTATGTTCATGTGTATGCTCACATCAGAGTATGCATGGTCACAGCACAACTTGCTAGATTCTGTTATTTCCTGCCATAATGTGGGTCTCAGACAGGCTTGGCAACAAATTCTTTACCCACCGACCAATCTTGTCAGCACACATAGCTGCTTTGCTTAGGCAAAGCAGGACTAATTACTAATAATACATTCAAGACCAATATTCATAAACTATTATACTATATCAATATAATTTGTTTCCAAAGAAGTCTTCACAAGCCATTGTACAATAGTGTGGAACAGAGAAAGCATAATGGTAAGAAAATTAATCCTATGTCCTCCTCCAGTGAACCCTGTAACTTCCTTGCATTTCCCCCCACATCTACCTCTCATGTTTATTTCGTTTGTTATAGTTAGTGCATTCATTACGTTTAGAGTTGCCCACATGTTCTGGTGTGTTGAGCCACTCAATGGAGTACAGGCACCCTATCTTTGGCCACACCTCCAAAGAGTGTTTATGTCTTCCTGAGCAGACAGGTGCTATCTAAGGATATGTAATTGGATAATTACTGGATCCTGTCCCTGATGCTGGAATACTGTCCGTTCCTAGAGATTCCCAACAGATCTGGAGGTACACAAGCTTACACTCCAACTAGTGATGAAAAGGGCCCAGTACTTCCCTGACATCCAATTGCATATTGCACAAAGCTGCATAAGCATTATCACATGAAAATTGATAGGAGATATGTATTCAATGGGCCTTATTTATTCTTCATAATTTTCAAGTGATTTAATCCTTCCTGTACATGAAAAAATAAATAAAAATTGTTACATTTTTCTCATTTTTTGATTTAATGTAATCTCTCAAATGTTACATCCTGACTGCAGTTTCCTTTGTCTCTCAATTTCCACTATCACCTGTGTTATCATGCACTCTTCTTCCATTTCCCTTCAGAGATGGTTAGGCCTCACAGGAAAATAAACCACACATTACTTATAAAGTTACAATAACATTAGGCACAGCTCCACATACTAGGGGTGAATAAGACAAACCAGTAAGAGGTCCAGAGTCCAAAAAAACGCAGGCAATAGTGTCAGAAACAGCCCCAAACCCTTTGATAGGAGTCTCGCAAACCCACCAAGTTTTATAACTATAACATTTATAGAGAACCTAGGTTAGAAACATGCAGACTCTCTGATCATCCATTCTTTCAGTCTCAGGGAGTCTATATTTATTGATTCTGTAGGTTTTCTTATGTTGTCCTTGATCCCCCTGGCTCCTACACTATTTCCTCCCATCTTCAGTACAATTCCTTCAAGTCCATCTAATGTTTGGCTATAGATATCTGCACATTTCCATCAGTTGCTGCATGAAACCTCTCTTACGACAACTCAGTTTGGCACCAATCTAGGAATAGAGCAGAATAGCATTAGGAATCATTTCATGGACTTTTTGTGGCATAGATCTCAAGCTAGATCTCATTGCTTATGGATGGACTAAGTGTTGGCAGAGATGAGAATAGGAAGATCAGATGGAGAGAGATGAAAGGGATATTCCTTGGAGAGAAAACTGAAATTCAGGGATAATTCAAAGGTAAGATAGAAATCTAGTACAATGGAAATTTCCATAATTTATTCGGGTGAACCTAGCTAAGAATCCTAGTAATAAGGATTCATAGTTGTGTGTGCACTCTTTAGTTTCCATTGATTTTATATTGTCTAACCCATCACATACCAAGAAAACCACTTTAGGTATATGGTGTACGCTCTTTCCACTCGTTATGTGCTCAGTGCACTGACATTCTCTCTAATGGTTTACTAAGTGTCCCATAAAAGTGAGACTCATAATTACTGTCTGATGACAGGATTACTCACAGGAGAAGTTCTGTGGGAGATTGCAGTGCATATGTCCTTTCCTTGACTTTTTGAGGCTTCTGCAACTAAGAAAACAGAATCTTCCTTGACAGGAAACTGATCATGTGAGAGGAAAGGACTGTGAAGTGGCTTGAAAGTAAAGAAAGGAGAGATCTTGACTGAATCACTGTCTACAACAGGAGGCTGGAGTTCTGGCTAGACACAAACCATGCATGGTCACATGATAGAATTATATTCCTTCCTTTAATGTGCTTTTATAGGGAAATCTGGTGGAATACCTGTGGAGACACCTTGCTGTGTCCAAACCTCATTTTGTGGCCGACTGAGATGCTTTACACTTGCCTCCGTCGTCTCTGCACACTTCCATATTGCACTCTGTGAATACAGTCCACACAATGGATCCCACTGATTATCTTGTTGGTTTGATTATGAGATTGATATAACATAGGCATACCTTTGTTAATTATGTTCAGCTTTATAGCTGAGAATGTTCATTCTACTGAGTGTCACAGAAAGAAAANACTGAGATGCTTTACACTTGCCTCCGTCGTCTCTGCACACTTCCATATTGCACTCTGTGAATACAGTCCACACAATGGATCCCACTGATTATCTTGTTGGTTTGATTATGAGATTGATATAACATAGGCATACCTTTGTTAATTATGTTCAGCTTTATAGCTGAGAATGTTCATTCTACTGAGTGTCACAGAAAGAAAAAGTCAAAAAGAATGGACCTTTAAGCCTCAGAGGCACTGCTGTGGAATTCACTGTGTAGCTGAGGATGGCTCTGAATTTCTGATCTTCCCATCTGCTGATTCTGATGGTA
This sequence comes from Mus minutoides, assembly GCA_902729485.2. Lineage (NCBI taxonomy): Eukaryota > Metazoa > Chordata > Mammalia > Rodentia > Muridae > Mus > Mus minutoides. The sequence continues at coordinate 33,395 of LR750808.1, read as the reverse complement.
GGAACATCAGTTGTGCATGACTGCTGTTAAATAACCTGCTCTTAAAATCTGAGTTTTCCGTATGCTAGCCAAACACTCACTTGTAGTCTACAAATTGATTTCTATAAATGTGATTATTCTCAAAAGTGCATATTCAAGTCTAATTGTATTGAATATACATTGGATATGCTCAGAGCATAAAAAATAATCTCTATTTTCCCTGCAGAGTCCTCTTAGTTGGATCTTCTGAAATTTCCCTGGACTCAACATCACATGGGAATCAGATAATGTGACTCACTACTCTAGAAAATAAAACCACTTCTTGGCTGGGTAACACCCAATATTGAATATCAATGAGTCTCAAGACTACTGATCCTCAGGAATACTCATATCCATAAAATTAATTTCATGGAAAATACATTTGGATACAACTGCTGCTTAAAACCCTGTATATCCTTCTTACATCACTCTTCCAGTCTGAACTATAGAAAGAGAATTATTCTGGACTCAGAGATTTTTGTCCATTGCTAGTTAGGGTAGAATTGCTGTCATTGCAAATAATAATTTTTCTTCAAAATATTCACCCATCAAAGAGTTCATCTAATTTATCTATTCATTGTGAAAACACTTAGCTCTGATCAAAATATTAGGACCCAAATTAAATGGAGAAATCTAATTTCATTGCTATGGAATTTCAAAATTAATAGCCAGTATATATTATAATTTAAACATAACTATATTTTAACAAGGTATAGTATCACATCCTTGAAAGTACAACTTGGTATTTTTGATATATGCAATGAGTTAAATGTGTACAAAGTATATTTATGTGTTTATACTGTTTTATGATAATTCTAATATTTTTCTTTCCATGAATTATATATCCCACTAGAGATTCAACACTCAGTATTCATTTGGATTTGATAGGAATAAATGAGTGATTGAATGAACTAACCCAGTAGTCACACAGTGAAATTCTATTTCACAGTAATCACCGTAAATATTACTACTCAAATAATAAATACATAGCATATTTTTTAATCAAAATTTTTGATAAACATTTCCAAAAATATTTGTTGTGCAGTCCACTGTTCTCTGATAAATGCTTTCCTACTATCAAAAAGGATGGGAGACATCTCAAGAAAAAAAATGTAAATAGAGTCAATAAACAGAGGCTTTAATTGAATTTGGTGAATCAAGAAGCCAGCATTTTTAAGAGATGTTAGGAAGAGATCATGAGATTAACACATACCAGTCATTAATTTTACAAATGCTTTTTGGATTTCTAATGAGCCTGACACAGTAACAGTGATGTCTGTGCTTTTAATTCAAATAAGAAGGAAAGATAATGGCAGGAGAGACAACTCAATGATTTAACAGGCATGTATATTAGAGTTCAATGCTTACAACACACATGGAAAATCTGAATAGGACTTTCCATGCTTATAATCCCAGAGTTCAGGAAGCAGAGATAGGCAGGTCATAAAGCTCTCTGGCCAGCCAGTCTAGAAGACTTGGCAAGTGCCAAGTCAATGTGAATCCTTATTTCAAATAGCAAGTTGGATGGTTCCTAGTGAACAACACTTCAGTTTGAACTCTTGCTTCTACACCCTTGTGTGAGGAGACTGCAGTGCATACCATGTGTGGAAGTATGTATATGCTGGCATATGTGAGCACTTGCATGTGTGCATACACACATACACAAAAAATTTATATATATATATATATATATATATATATATATATATATATATATATATATATTTTACACATACTGAGAGGCAGTGCATCAGTTCAAGACTAGATATCAGTCAAACGACCTAAGCATAGACAAGAGAAGGAGAAAGATGAATAGGGGCAATGTTATGCATAATGGATGAAGCACTGCATGTATATTAAGATATATATTCTACACCATGACATTTAATAGCAACTCAAAGATCCAACACTCACATCTGGATAGATATGCTATACCTCCTCCAAAGATTTCCTCATAGAATAAGCCTTAAGAGAGAGAGAGAGAGAGAGAGAGAGAGAGAGAGAGAGAGAGAGAGAGAGAGAGATTATTTTTCTTAATTCTATCACTATCAATTAATTGTTCTATAATGCAGAAAACTCGAAATCTCAGTCACTCTCCTCTAGACTATCATCCACACCTGTAACATTGCCATCTCTAACTGTTTTTCTTTTTATTTTCTCATAATGTGCCAGAACAAGACAGTACAGAGGTTCATTCTGGTTGTATTGTGTATGAGGCTATCTCAGTTTTAACTAGACTTTCACCTCCTTTATGGAGAATATAATGGGAAATTATCCTACTCTTTTCTAGAAATCCAAGGTCAAGATACCTCACCTCACTTAGCTTCTCTTAATCTGTTTTGTACAGAAACCCCTTCCAGTTAACTGCTTGTTTTAGCTTCTGTCTAACTTGTTAACCTGCCTTCTTACATGAAGGGCCCCTGTAGCAAGAATCCACAATGTATGCTCTGCCTTCAAATGCCCTGTCCTCTGGACACCTAGTGTTACACTTAGGACTAAAAATCAGAACAGTCACCTCCTTGGATTCCCTATAAAAATATCTAGTGATCCTTTCATGTGTTCAACTAAATTCTAAACTTGGTTGCATGATGGGTAGGGGTAGCAGTTGTGACATCCCACCCCACATTCAACATGGCACTTCAAATTCAAAGGAGGAAGTTGTGATAGTTTTCCTTCTCAGAAATAGATGGAGTACAAAGCTAACTGTGATGGAGGAGCTCATCCTTGAGGACTTTCACCTGCCAACATGTTTCAACATGGTAGCAGGATTACACAGGTTTTATAGTAACAGAACAAAAAGCCATAGAGAAAAAAATATCTTTTAAAAAATACATTGGTGGAGATATCAGGTTACAACAGTGGAGGAAACACAGATACCCAATGCACATTACCACAAGAATACCACAAGAATTTTACATATTATTAATAAGAATAAATGTTAGGCCACATACGGTGTGTGTGTGTGTGTGTGTGTGTGTGTGTGTGTGTGTGTGTGTGTGTTGTTTTCATTGTTGTTGTTGGGTAGAGTGAAAGGCAATTGAAAGGGTTAGACTGTCTAATTTCTAATCTCTAATGTTCCAGCTACCATCATTGCAGATGTGTCCATCTTTCATCCTTGTGAAATCGTAACACTGGTGTCTCTCTTTCTTATGACTCTTCAATTCACACTGTGCTTCTCAATTATCTTCTTCTTGATGGCCCCAGCAGCAACACCAGTTAAGTTCTATCTAGAGTCAATTCAAAACATATGTTTATATTTTTTCAGTTACATCCATAAGTTATCTCCCAACTTTAAAAGGTTTTTTGATATACTGGTAGCTCTCCTCCACAATCTTCACAATATTTTGCCCACAAATGACAAAGATTTATGTTTGTAATATCTATCCATTGCAGTTAAAATATTATTATTTTCATTGTTGTTACTATCACAAAACACATGATAAAAGTAATCTAAGGAGGAAAGTATTTGTTTAGGCTCACATGTCAAAGACATAATGTATCAGTTAGGAAAGAAGGCATGCCTGCTATAGTGTGATGCCCATAATTTCATGTTTGGGGAGTGGAGGGGGAAGAAAGTTGGTGCACATCTTGCTTTATCCTTTCTGTTCAGTCTAAGACCACGGCATATAAAATGAAGTCTCCCACCTCTATTAATACAATATAGTAATTTCCTCACATTCATGCCCAGAGGTGATTTTAGACCATGTCACATTGACTGAATTAAGACCATTAATTGTATTCATCACCATCATTCTTTTCTTCTTCCTTTTATGTTTTTATGTCTCTTTGTGAATTTAATTTTCTGCATTGTTCCTTTGGAACATTAACTTTGCTATGGACAAATGAAATCTGTACCCCAGAGTGCCTGTGTGACCAGCTTCCCTCCTTGTAAATGAATCAGTTTCCCTTGTTAGGACTTACCTTTCACTCAAGTGTTTTCTGGACCTATTTAATCTAGAATCCATCAGCCATCAGAGTCTGCATACTTTACTGCTGTTGAATGTATTCCTCATCTATTATTCATGCACTCACCTTTCATCTGCATTTATTATGTTTATGGTGTGCAAACACTGCTTTGTAGAATTTATGTTTGATCTCTTTACACGGTGCTTGTCCATCAAATGTGCAGCCTGTCACCACCCATTAGACCTTTGGGTTTATGCCAAGCAACATCCATATCAAACATAAAACTAGGTTGGAATCTCATACAAGAAAAAATTAAAAGTGGATATATATATATATATATATGTGTGTGTGTGTGTGTGTGTGTGTGTGTGTGTGTGTGTGTAAATTTTACATGCAAGCTTTCAGTAAGTATCAAAAGAAGCAGTACAACTGTCAGGATTTCCCTTTATCCTCTATAAAGAGTGAGTATGTATTATATGTACGGTCTTCAAGATAAATATCACATACTGTCTTATGTAACTGGAATAACAAGATTAGCAAGAAAAATCCTGTGCTGGACTTAGAATAATGACTATTAGAAAGTGTGGGAGTATAAATGTGCAACGATGATAGAGAGAGGGAGGTTAGATTCAGTGGACATCTGTTGAGAATATGTGTAGAATATATGTATATATGTATATATGTGTATATATATATATATATATATATATATATATATATATATATATATGTGTGTGTGTGTGTGTGTGTGTGTGTGTGTATTTCCTATTGAAATAATGTTAATCAAAATAAAAGTAAGAAATTTATTTAAATTTTAAAATATGCATGTTAACATAAAATATAATGTGCTTTATCATTTCATGTACATGTACATTAATGTGTATAATTGACATGTGTTCATTAAAATAAACATTTAAGAAAAAAACAACAGGAAAATATTTGTTGTATTTATATATATACATGTATGCCAGTATGTGTGCGTGCATGCTTGCATACATTAGGGGACAGTGATCAACTTCAAGTATCATTCTTTAGACAGATCACCAATGGATTTTTAGATTGTCTCTTAATCTCCTAGGCTGGCTAATCAGCATCTTGCAGAGATCTTCCTCTGGTGTCAGAGCACTAGAAATACATGCTTTTGTCACCATGACTAGCCTGTTTTCTTTAGTTTTATTTTTATGCTGCTGATCTTCATACAACTTTTTGTCCATGGTATCAGCAGATCTGATGGCAGAAGACATCTGGGATTGCAGGTGGGAGTTTGGACTGGAAGATGCAGATTACAGTAGATGGGCCAAACCTTCTGTGATTTCCAGGGAAACCAAAAGGCAGGGATTAGGGTGTAGATATATCACCTGGATGTCCTGGGTGGCAGCATGCCTCTAAAAATGTGAGTAAAGCTGTGTCCTGGGGAATACAGTGCAGATACAGATTTTTGAAAATGTATTTAAAATTCTGTCAAGTTCCAATTTCATATTTTATTTGAAATAAAGATTTTCATAGTAGTATGGTTGAAATATTGGTATTATGCAGACCAAGGCTGTTAATAAGTTTATGAATTGCCAGATTGCTAAACATTTTACTGTCTTAGTGAATATTCTTTAAGGCTTGAGAAAACTTTGTAAAATTTTTTTCACATGAATCTGAGAGCTTTTTCCTGATATACTTGAAATTTTATCTTATTTCTTTCCTTGTTATCTTGAATATATTCTGTCTGATTTTAAATCCACTGTTTAATATTGGATTAGGATTCAATCCTAAAATAAGGATTGTAGTTTCTCATTTCTATCATCATTTTCAAATGATTTGAAACATAATTTTTGTCCATATTGATAATTGAGTTTCACAGTGAGTTTTTCTTTTTTATTTAATGAGTGATAATTGCAACAATTTTGTCTCCAGTTATTGTTATAATGAATAATGATGAATCTTATATATGTTTATAAAATATATGATATATTTCATGAAACACCTTCTACCTCCTTATGTTTATGACATTTGTTTCTTTGGATCAATATTTCTGTACTTCTGAGTTATACCCTTTTGCTATGATCATCAGTCTGGTTATGCATCTATGTTCTTTTCATTTAATTTCAAAATAATGATTTGCTTTCATTACTTTCATCTCTGTCTTGTGATAAAATAAAAAAGCTATTCCCAAAGACATGTACACAAGATTATTTCCATGAAGAATTAACACAAATATTCAGATGTATTAGCCTTTCAGATCTACAGAGAAAGAAGTATTGGACATATAGAAGTGACAGTGCAGACCAGGAAATATATGATTATGGAAATGGTGTTTGCAAAACACATTTGTTTTGTTTCTGAAATAGATCAAGAAGCCTCAACTTCACCTGAAAAGACTCAGGCTGTGTCACTCACATTTTCAAAATTGGGGCTCCTCTAGGAAAAGTTTTACAAGTTTTGAAAAACACCTCTATTCTCTACAGAAATGCAAAAATATTAAAAAGTCAAACTTAGATGAATAAATTAGTTTTCCTGAAGAATTTATCATGGAGTGCCAGTGGAGGGCATCATATCACCTGGAGCTGGAATTACAGACAGTTATGAGCCACCATTCAGATATTAGAAACTGAACCTTGGTGCTCTGCAAGAGTAGCAAATGCTCTGAACCACACCTCTATTTCCACTCTCTCAGCTTTATAGTAGTTACATGTTAGAAATAACCTAGAATTGCTACATATCAATTGTCATAGTATCCTTGACACCAACTAATATGATTGGGTTATCTAGTCTCCTGTCAATTCCTCAGTATTTTTATAATAGCTGCCTGTCGCCTAGGTTATTGAGAAAAAAAATCAGGCTTGAATATTACAGATTTGGAGCGTTTACAATAGCTGAAAATATTCAACAGGGATATAGACATTTAATCATCTGATAAATGAGAAAACGTGAGCCCTAGATTTGCCTAAACAGTAGTTTTATCTAGATTTCTCTTTTGCACTGTGCTCTAATTTGACCTTCATCTTTCTTTATCTTTTTAGTTCTCATGAATAGTTGTCACATCTCCAAAATTAGAGGACATGTTTATAATTGGAAAGCTCTCTAGTATCATTTAATTTTCAACCTCTATTTTAAGTGCCAACAAGCTGCTTATTTTCATCTTGCTGCTGCTGTTTCTTGGGAACATAGTGAGCAACTTGGCACCTGGCAGATTATCAAAAACATTAAATTTAGAGGGTGCCTTAAATACTTTTAGAAAATTCTGTCCTTGCTTCTATGTTTTTGGTGATTTTGTTTGCAATCTTAAAATATAAAAATGTAATGTGGAATGTGTGTGTGTGTGTGTGTGTGTGTGTGTGTGTAAGTGGTTTTTGTTTGTTTCTGTATTTTTCTATTATTTACTTTAATCTTGAAAGTTAAGGTCTCCCTTTGTAGTATGACATTAAGACTTACCTAGTACATGTGATCCTCTAGCTCCAGCTTTCAGAATACGGAGATTACCAGGTATAGGTTCTTTTCATAGGCATTTTTTTCCAAGTCCTAATACATTGTCATGTCTCCAATAGTATTTCTAAATCTTCATAAGAATTTTACTCTAATTACTGAATAATCAAATGCCTATTCCATCGGTGTACAATTTCTTTTCTTTTCTGTTTCTCCAGACCATGGCTCTCAGAAAAGGAGTACCCAAGGTTGGTTCCACTCCCTCATCCCACTTTCCCATTACCAGAAAGCTAGCAACACTGCCAAAGGACTAATAAACACTGAGATTAAAGAAAAAAATGTTGTGATTGGCTATAGGTAAGTCTCTCTCGTTAGGGTTTGTCTAGCATGCAGGAGACCTGGCATTCTTAGCCCCCTTGCACCAAATATACCAAAGTAATGGTTCATAGTACCAGTGTTGACTTTCAGGTTAGTGTATATCAACAGCATCCCATTTCCATATTCCCCCATCTCTGTTTGTGTGCATTGTCTTTACCTTGATGTGAAGGCCACCTATGTAACCACACCTACTCTGCTGTACATGTTCTCCCATTACTGTAGGAGTAGTGCATTGAAATATCACTCAAAATAGTTATTAATCACCATCTATTGTTAAGCCAATTAAAAGAAAAGTAAGTCCTTGACCAAGAGCAGGATCCTGCCTGAGAAAGACCTGTGGTATGGAGATAAAGAAGGGAAGCGTTTTCACCACCAGAAAATTTAAATAACCCTGTCCGCAGACGCTGGGGTTTTTCCCATATAACTTTGCATTATGTGGAGCATCACAGGAGCTCGTTCCTCCAAAGGAACCAAGCTGTACACATCAGGAAACATTTCATTTTTGAGGGAGGCCCCTTTTGTGTAGTAAAACACTTTATGGCAAAGAATAAGAAACATTTTCTCTTTTCAGACAAATGTGGCTCCAAACTGGAAGAGGTAGGAGATAGATCAGAGCAACCAGATACTTTTAAAGTCTTTTCAATTTGTCCTTGCCAATGTCACTCTCTAGTAAGGACAGATAGAAGCATGTGCCCCTTCATATTAACTGCCTCAATTCAGATGCCATATTTATCCCCACACAGCCTGAGTTACCCTTTTCCACTATGTTTTATGAGACTCATCCTGGGAAAACATACCACACACATGTCTACTCACTTCTGATAAGGGGTCCACCACAGACAAAATTCTGGATTATATCAAAGTCCAACTTGTTTTTACTTACTGGAAAATGGATGAGGATCTATGTACAGCAACATAGGTAACCATAAGGCAGTTGCACTGGTAGACCATAAGGCTGTGAGATCGCTCATCAAAGCTGTACCCTGGAGCTCTCTGCATGGCTGAGAGGCAGCTAAACAGGTAGAAGAAACTCCTCTCTGGTCATAGTGTTCCCAGACCCCAAATTGTTAGCTTCTTCTACAATCCTCAGGGGAAATCCTTTGTGACTTTTCACAGCTTCACCTTTTTAAGGCCTGTGAAATTTAATTCCTGAATCTCAGGGCCTTCCAGCCCCTTTCTAGGAGGGAAAGTTTTAACTGCCAAAGACTTTTGATCTAGCAGCAGGATCAGCCTATGGATCTTCTCCAGGATTTCCAGATCTCCGCCTACACACAGACCCTGGTAGAGTTTCCTTATGCATATTTAGAAGCTGTAGGTAAACTAAGCAATGGGAACTGAAGCCTGTGAACTATTTCTTACAGTTCATGGATCAGTCTCTTTTCGAACATTGGTTACATCATGGCCCTGAGTATAAAAATGAAATGGCAATCACTTGATTTCCTGTACCAGATATGAGTCCTTAGGAAGTTGTGCCCTTTCATCAACTTTAATTTATAGCAGTAGAGCCATCTGGTGATAGTTTCTATAGACATCATTTATTTTTCTTTTCAAACCATCTAATTTACCTATGTTCCAGATCTGAGTTACATCATGTTTTGAAGTTGTCAGCAGTGTTATATTAAAAAATAATTTAGTTTTTTTTTATATAGCTGCTAATTCATGTACTGAGACATTTAATATTAATCCTAAAATATGTAGGTTTAACTTGACTTGATACCATGCATAAATTCATTGGCTCATAACAGACAAGAGGAAAGCTCAAGTATCTGAAAAGCATTTTATAGGAAACTTTCATTCTTTAATAAATGTTCACATTCTCCAGGAAAAAAATATATATATAAGAGACACTTAGGAGCTTCCAATATCTTGTGATGTTCACTATAGATTATTTAGATATTTATAACTGAGAAGAAAGGTTTTCCATCAAATTCTGAGGAGTTATATTTTCTGTTTTTTCCCTAATACCATCACATATCCTGGGATTAAAAAAAAAAGTGTTCAGAAAGTAACAAATTATCCTGACAGATCTTCATATTTTTATTCCCATATAGATAGTTTCCTGTCCCTCAATGTCTGGCTCACCAGGCATTGTGATACATAATGGGTGCTTGTTCTTCTCTAATGCCTGCCTAGTGAATGCTATTTTGTTCTCAACACACATATGCACATGTTGTCAGCATCCATTTGTCAAAGGGCATAACTGGAACTGAGGAATCTCTACTGCTTCACCTTAAAAAGAAAATGTGATATCTCCACACAGCTATTGTGGGTTCCTGGCTGTGACACTGTGTTCTGGTTGCTTGTTGTAGAGGAAACCTGAGGCTGGACATTTCTTTTGTCAAGTGGATTGTGATGAACAGTACTGAGGTTTATCAGGATGTGCTCCAATACCAAGAAGGTTTTATGCATTTCTTCATTCACTTGGATCCTTGACTATTTTCATGCCTGTTATCTATTAAACATATGCTATTTACCAAGTCGGTGCTCAGTGTTTCATATATAGGATTCTGCTAGACTCAGCATTTAATACAGAGGAAAGGCATGGGATCTACATGTAATAAAGGGGAGATGTCTGCTCTTAGTAATGCTTACTTAAGGGGCATTTATGTAAGCATTCCTTCCACTGGAGGTGAATGTGAATACAACTCTCTAAATGGAAAATGCCAGCATTCACATGTCCCTACGTAGGCTAGCTCTGTGCTCAGCATTCCATTCACAAGGAGTATTCCTTTTAACATTTAACATACTCCAGTGCATGTGTGTGTTTGTGTGTGGGTACATGTGTGTCTGTGTTTGTGTGTCTGTGTCCATGTGTCTGGATATATGGCCACTCTGAAAGCTAGAGCTAAATTCTTGTAAGCTGCCCAACATGAGTGGATCCTGGGAACTAAATTTCAGGCCTCTGCAAGGGCAAAAAAAAAATGCTCTTAATGGTTGTTAACTTTTCAGCCTTTACTTATGTTTATTATGCCCACATTTTAAAAGAAACGATTTCATATAATTTTCCCATGTTCTCTTTGTGTTAATTCCCAACATCAGCTTCTCACAAGAACATCAATCCTGGGCTGGTGAAATGTCTCAGTAGGTGAGAACAATTGTTATGTAAACAAAAAAACTCAAGTCTAAATGCCTAGAACCTATATAAAAAGCTGGGTATAGCCAAAGTGGAGTTTATAAAACCAAGACTATGAAAGATGCAAACAACAGGATCACTCGGGCTTGCTGATTGACAGCCTAGATCATTCTTCAGGGAGAGTTCCCGTATTAAGGAGATAGAGTGGACAATGATAGAGGAAGGAACGTGATGGTTTGGCTTCCTTGTACACATGGTCATGTGCTCTTGTACTCATATATACACCTATACCAAATACACTATATACATGCAAGCATGTAAAAAATTGAGTCATATAATTAGTAGAAATAAACAATTTCTAACCTTCTCCATGACTAAAGTTAAACAATTAGAATATAAAAATAGTGTGCACAATTACATTTGAATTTCAGATATGATTTACTTAACTATTAATATTCATATACAACATTGGGATATAATTATACAGAAGTTATTCAGTGTTGATTTCAAGTTCAACAGTAAATGGATATCTTGTATCTAAGTCCTCTACACCTTGACTACCACTGGGCATTACTTGCAGCACACCTTTCATATTTCTCCATATCATCCTTGCACTGTGTGAGAAACTATTTTCACCATTTATTTTATATAACACAGGAACAGTGTACTTTTTTTCTGTGACATACACAAGTTCTAGGAGATTAAACTGAAGAAACTAAGAAACCAAGGAAAACAGATATCCTAATTTAATGTTAGAATAATAACACACAGGAAAGTGGGAGCAATAAGAAAGAGGCTTGAACATGTTCCTAAACCAGGGGATTCAGGTAATAGTGAGTGACAGATGAAAACACACATTGTTCAATGCCTTTAATTGGACTTTCACTTGACAACATGTCTTACAAAACTCTGGGATAAATTTGTAATGTTTGTAAGGACAGAATAAAAAGGTATATGGGGGACAACATTTAAGAGTTTCTTGCTGCCTGCAAGTCAGTGACTTGGATAACTTCAAAGACAAACACTACCTCTGTGATGGTTGTATATTCTTGGCACAGAGTGTGGCACTATTAGGAGGTATGGCCTTGTTGAAGTAGGTGTGTCACTCTAGACATAGGCTTAAGACCCTCTTAGTAGCTGCCTAGAAGTCAGTCTTCCAATAGCAGCCTTCAGGTGAAGATTTAGAACTCTCAGATTTGCCTAAACCATGCCTGTCTAGATTCCCACCTTGATGATAATTAACTGAAACACTGAACTTGTAAGTCAGCCCCAAATATATGTTGTCCTTTATAAGACTTTCATTGGGCATGGTGTCTGCAAACACCATTAAAACCTGAACTAAGACAGAAGTTGGTACCATGTGCTGTGTTAGGCCTGACTATGCCTTTGTTTGGAAGAATGTGAATTTTGGGACTTTGGATACAGAAAGCAGTAGAATGCTTAAATTGGTCTTAAAGGGAAATCCTAGTAATAGAGATGGTTTTTGTAGTATTTTAGTGGAGAACATGTCTACTGTTGCCCTTGTCTGAAGAGCCTGCCTGAAGCTAAGGTGAAGAGACTCAGATTAATTGCATTGACAAAGGAAGTCCCAGAAATGCCCGTCACAGACATTGTTCTCTGGTTAAGTATCAGGAAGAGAATCTTAAATAAGCATAGCAAGCTGAGAAAAGAAAAATATAAAATATATAGTTCAAGTATTAAAAGGGCAACAGGAAGTGAAATGGAACAGAATCCTATGTTCTAGGAGATAACAGTTTAAGGGATTTGGGGAAAAGATACAGATAAGTTTAGTTCCAGGCATGGGCGTACACATCTTTAATCCCAGGAGACAAAGCCAAACAGATCTCTAAATTCAAGGACAGTCTGGGACAAAGCAGATTCTATGTGAAGATAAACTTAAATCCAGGTGTGATGGCATACACCTTTGATCCCAGCAATTCAGGAGGCAGAGCCAGACAGATTTCAAAATCCAAGGTCCCACTATTCATTTACTGGCTAGCAACTTTGAAAATCCTGGACCATGCTCATCAATATTCCCATTAGATTCCCTTCATATCATCCCTGCAGGCAAGCAATGCCCTTTTTGTCTGCTGCAGTACTTTGGTTGATGATACTCTCCTGTCCAGAAGGCTTTTCCTTGAAAGAATGCTATATCTTTCCTCTTCCCAAGAAGATTTATATGAAACTTACAATTTTCCTCATTCTTTATATACTTAATTAAAACATTATTTATTTTTGAAACATTGATGTATGCATTTGTGTTTGAATCTAGGCATGACATATATGTGCACGTGCCCATGAATGCCAAAAGAGGGTGTCAGATGTCCTTACAGTAGAACAATAGGTGTTTAAGAGCTGCATAATGGATGTAGTAGGAGTAGAATACAGTATCTCTGGTCATTTTTTTTTTTGGGAGGGGTGCTTTTGATACAGGGTCTCTTTACATAGCCTCAGCTGTCATAGAACTCACTACATAGGTCAGGCTGGCCTTGAAATCAGAGATCTATCAGCCTCTGCCACCTGAGTGCTGGGGTTACAGAAGTGGATGCTCCTGTAACCCCAATGATAGCCATCCATTGGACTAAGCACAGGGATGCAAGCTCCTCCCAATGAAGGAGCTAGAGAAAGTACCCAAGGAGCTGAAGGGGTTGTAGCCCTATAGGAGGAACAACAATATGAAATAGCCAGTAACCACAGAGCTCCCTGGGACTAAACCACCAGTCAAAGAAAACACATGGTAGGACTCATGGCTCTAGCTGTCTATGTAGCAGAGAATGGCCTAGTTGATTATCAGTGGAAGGAGAGGCCCTTGGTCCTGTAAAGGTTCTATGCTCCAGTATAGGGGAATGCCAGGACCAGGAAGCAGGAGTGGGTGGGTTGGGAAGAAGAAGAATAGNAAGTGCTGGGATTAAAGGCGTGCGCCACCACATCCGGCTCTATCCATTCTTTTTTTTTTGGTTTTTCGAGACAGGGTTTCTCTGTCTAGCCCTGGCTGTCCTGGAACTCACTTTGTAGACCAGGCTGGCCTCGAACTCAGAAATCCACCTGCCTCTGCCTCCCGAGTGCTGGGATTAAAGGTGTGCGCCACCACGCCCAGCTCAAGGGGGGGATAAGGCTTTTATTATTATCAATTGGCTCTGAAATTCTTCTGTTGGCATCTTATAAATTGAGAATGTATTGATACACAAACCTGGTTGGTTAATTATAAGATTCAAGTGTTTTGCTTTACTTGGTTACTGGAATTTGGGACTGCCCATGGTGGAGAGGGAACTAGAAGCTCCAGGGAAGAGAGAGCCAGATGCTGTAGGGGGCTAGCTAGAGAGAGTTGCCAGCAGCAGGCATTTGTGGGTGTGTTTCGGCCTCGCCAGGGAGTTGAAGCAGGAGCGCTGGTGAGTTGGCGGGTTCTTTGCAAATATTTCCCACAACACCATTATTTTCTGTCCTGTTGTTTTTCAGAGAGGAGATAATACTAGGTTAGCAAACAGAATTGTAAAATTGTTTTAATAACTATCTGAAATGTCCAAAATTGACTGATAGGTCAAAAATACATTTAACTAATCATTGAGTCAATTAGTGTTTTATTTCTCACAAAATATGATAAAGCTCAAAATTGCTTGACAAACTTTTTCACATAGAATTACAAAATATCAAAATTCTCTATATTTTAAAATGTTTACCTTTTGTGAAGAAGTTAAAATTTAAAATAAAAAAAATCATTAAAATAGGACAAATTGCATCATTATAATATATAAGTAAACTTGAATATGCAATTTTAAGCATTTTTTATTTCAGAAAATTCAACACTTTGTCATTTTTAAACTGTATCTTATCCCATAGAGTTACAAGTAAAGTAAATATGCCTGAGTTTGACTCACCCCAGGTACTAAAAATAAATTCCAGGAACTCTGTACCCTCTAGTGCACTGTATTCCTTTCCTTCCTTTCCTTTCCTGACAGGCTAATTTCATGGTCACATATTCTTGAAAATACTCCCAGAATCCTAGTCACTGTCCTGATTCATTCACTGTACCAAGCTGAACTGAAGGGTAAGTGTTTCTGCAGGAAAGCCACTACAGGCTAAGCCACTATGGAGCTGAAGCAAAAGAAGGGCAAAACATTTCATGGGTCAGTGCTGCCCCTACATGAAAAAATGCTACTCCCTGGCCAGCATCCTCCCAGCACTACTTTTCAAGTTAGTATAAGAGCAATTAATTTTTTATGGAGGAAGATGCTTAGTCAGTAAATTGGTTGCTTCACAAGCAGAAGGACCTGTGTTGGATCCCTGCATCCATGTAAAAAATGGATATGATTCACATACACTCTCAATATGCCAGGGAAGCAGAAACAAGGAGATACTTGGGAGTTTACTGTTTACTCGGGCCAGTAAGAGACACTCTCTTAGATGGGGTTGGGGGAGAAAAGGATCCAAGCTAAATGGTGCCTGAGGAATACATCCAAGTTGACTTGTAACACCCCCCACACCCCCTACACACAAATAAACATGCATGATGCATGAAAATGCCATTCCGATTCCCACACCAAAACAGAAAATCAATTTCTATATAACCAGACTAAAATAACCTTGTTTGGCATTTTTTAAATTTGTATTGCTCCCCAGAGCCATAGTTCAAGAATATCTAAGTTATTGCTATAATTATAGAAAAAGATCAAAGAAGTAAGAATACTTTCTTACTTCTGCACATTTTAACTGTTCACCTGAGTTTTACTTAGTTTGATTTCATTGTTAATAATTATCAAATTCTTTCACTCAGCTGTCAAGGAATTTCATTTTGTCTTCATTTCTTATAATATCTGAATTTAAATGTATATGGTATGACCTCATACTGGTCAGTAAACTTGAATGTTTTAAGTTGGATATGATCAGCCTGGTGCTTATGAGCCTTAGAATCTTTCTCCAAGATTCTTAGAAAATATCTTATGTTGTGGAATGGGACCCAAGCCAGTCTCCAGTTTGTTTAGTAAACTGAAGAATGACTAAATACAAAACCTTCTCTTTATGGATGCAGTTGTTTGACTAACTTTTCTTATGTGAAAGATTTATTTCTATTCATGTGTATATGATATCTGTATGCATGTCTTGTATGTGTGGTGTTTTTATGTATATGGGTGTGTGTAGTATCTGTAAGTGTTTACCTCTGGGTGTATTGTCTCTGCATGTCTATGTATGTTGTCTCACTGTATGTGATATGCCTGTATGTGTGGCATCTGTGTTTATGTGAGGTATCTGTATGTGTGTATGTGTGATATCTTTCTGATGTGTAGAAGTGTGTGTTGTGTCTGTGTGTGATTTTAACCTATCATCATCCTTCTTAGAGTCTCTATGTCTACTGTAGTTTTTCAATCTTTCTCCCCTTTATGTTACCCACCATATGTCTCCCATGCTCAGGTTGCTACTGACAGAATGATTACAGAGTTTCCTTCTGAGAATGAATTTCAGAGTTGAGCACTACACAAGCCAGAGAATTCCATAAGAATGTCATCTTCTGGTCTCCATCTACGCCCAGGAGCTAAGGCTATTCCACAGCCCTCTGCTCATAAATCCAGCCAAAAGAGAGCTGGTCTCAGGCGTGCTCTCACTCCTAAGCTCCAGATGATATCACAACTTTTGCTCCAATAACTCTCCAAAGCGGGACCAGCCAGGAGCACATAGGGCACAGGAACAGTGGAGCAGCCAGGGACAGGATCCTTTTGGTCTCCATCTCCACCCCAGAACTAAGGCTGTCCCAAATCCCTCCACACCCAATCCCTACCCAAAAGAAAGCTGATCTTTCTAGGAGTGCTGACATACATAAGATCACAGACTTACAAGACCACAGGAGGGAAAAGCTCTAGTCAGAGACAACAAGACCACCTAACACCAGAGATAACCAGGAGGGGAAGCCAGAAAAGGGGAAAACATTTGAAATGCAAATAAAGAAATTATCTAAAAAAAATTAAAAATATAAAGAATGTGATATTCTATAAGTTATGCTCCTGTCCTCCTGAGGGTGTGCATACCCCATTCTTGGAAAGCATGATGACAGAGGTTCCATCAGCCAACCATTTGAGTATCATTTGTCAAAAATAACAGGTAAGACTTGAAGCTTCCAGGAACCATTAAGACAAACAACAACAACAACAACAACAACAACACAAGTATAAAATCATTGCTTTTGGTTCGGTTTGGTTTAGTTTGGTCCCTGGTTTTGTTTGCTATTCTTTTTGGGTTTTTTTTTGGTTTTTTGAGACAGGGTTTCTCTGAGTAGCCCTGGCTGTCCTGGAACTCACTTTGTATACCAGACTGGCCTCGAACTCAGAAATCCACCTGCCTCTGCCTCCAGAGTGCTGGGATTAAAGGCGTGCACCACCACCACCCAGCTTGTTTGCTATTCTTGAGGGGACAAAAATGAATGGCTTACAATACAAAGTTTTGAGAATATCTGAAAAAAAAAAATCAGTTGTCTGAGAAATGAATAGCATAATGTGTTGCTCCTAAAAGGCAGCTCAGGACTTCAGGGAAACTTAGAAAAGTACCTTCAACATTTAGACACAGTGAATCTTTTTCTGTCAGAGGGTGCATATGTCTGTGTTGTTGCATGTGCATATTTAGACGTATGAAGGTGCACATGTGCAGGGTACACAAGTATGTGCATATAGAAGCTAAAAGATAACCTCAGCTGTTATCTCTTAGTCATTACCCATCTTGATCTTTAAGACAAGCTCTTACTGGCTGATAGCTTGATAAATTATTCTAGACTGGCTGACCAGTGAGACCCAGGAAGCAAGTCTCTTTGCTTCCACAATGTATGTATCACAGGCAAAGTCTACAATGCCCAATATTTTGTATATGAGTGGAATGACCCAACTTATACTTTCTCAGCAAGTACCCTACTGACTATCTCTCCAGCCTGGCTCTGGTTCTTTTTTTGTCCAGTCTTTAAAGTATTTGTACTACTTTCAATGTCTTGTATTTTGTCACCCAAGTCCACTTCAAAGTTCCTGATGTTAGCCTGTGTCATAGATTTTGCTACATACCAAGGAATTTTTTCCATCTTGCTTTCTGCTGCTATGATAAAACACCATATCCAAAGCACCTTGGGCAGGAAAAGATTTACTTGGCTTATAGTTTTCCTTCATTGAGGGAAACCATTAAATCTCAGAGCAGGAACCTTGGGGTAGGGACTGAAATGGGTAACATGGAGGAGTGTTGCTAACTGGCTCATTCAGCTACCTAAGATAGTTCAGGAACACCCACCCAGGGGGAGAATTACTCATGGTGGCATCTTCCTACAGGAATTAACAATTAAGAAATCATTCACAGACAGCCAAATGGCAATCTGATATATGTAGTGCTTCAGTTAAAGTTGTCTCTCTCTAAATGGGTCATGTCCTATTGACAGCTGAACCTCACTGAAAGAGGACAAAGCCAGAACTCTCGGGTTCTTCTGAATTCCACTTTTGCTCAAGAAAATGGAGTGGAAGAGATTAATTAAGAAATGTATACAAATAAATATAATCTGGGAAAATTCAAGGTGTGGCCAGAGACCAGAGAGGGACAAGGTGGTAAGGCACACAGGAATATGTAGTCCTGAGTCTCCCAAGCCAACATCCATGTAGCAAAATTCTATGTCTTCAACAAGTCAATGTACTCAGGTAGGATGACTGTGGGGGCGTTCACTGTGGATAGAGTGGTTACTGCATTAACTCTTCCAGGGATTTATGGCCAAATGTCTATTCACCCCAGAAAGGACACCAGTGACAGGCTAATAAGAAAAGGGTTCCATCTAAGTCTAAGTGAGTGAAACAGTGAATTTATTGGGGTTACTTACAGTGTAAATGAGGAGTTACTTAGTGAAACATGAGTGACATTAAGAGAGATGAATCTCTAACAAAGCCACCCTAGAATGGGTGACAGCTTATAAAAGCTGCATGCCCACAGATTTCTGCAAAACTTGCAGTACCTTGGTTGGAGAGCCTCCTTTCCCATAATCCATAACTGTATGTAACTTTGGGCATTGCCTTCCAAATATTCTAAGTTTCAGGAGCTTCCTGTGACTTTTCTCTATATCCTGTGATTTGTCAGATTCAGCCTTCCTCCAGAATGGAAATGTTTCAGTTCATAAGGAACAGGTACACAATGGAATCTTGGACTGAGAGATATCAGGAAAATTCCTACAGGCACTGTGTTAGAAAGACTACAAAAGGAATCAGGCTTAGGGTATGCCTGGAGGATGTTATTCTCTTGGATAATATGAACTGGACACTATAAACTTCAGTATGTAATCTTTGAACTGTGACATACAGACAGTGTATAGTTTACAGTCAATATTTTTCTAGCACTTGAGAGAACACAGTAAGAGATAGGTATTTTCTTGCCAATTGTCATTAGTTAGCATTGGAAGAAGGACAGGTGAGCAGTAGGAGGTCTAGCCAACCTAAAACAGATGAAGCCTGAAGCTAGCCAACACTGAGGTGAGAAGATGGATCAACACATAAATGTTATTCTGTCCTGCAACGGTATGAGTACTTATTTATACCATAACTCCAGAGACCCTTGTGCCACCCAAGGCAGTACCAGTGACACAGCCAGCCCACAGCAGCGTAATTAGACCCTCTTCACAGGGAGGTTGAGCATGGATTCTGCAGCTGCCTTGGCATTGCTTAAACTTCCCTCCAGGCGCCAGCTGCTTTTAGGAGACAAGGCAACAATTAGAATAATGAGGACAACTCATCAGCAAGAATTAATTAATCACCATCCCCACTCTGAACACTCTGGGGCTTAACAGAAATTGAAACTCTCAGTGCTGCTATGGATCTTAAATACTCTTAATCTTGTACCACTGCCTGTGTCCAGGAGACAGTCCATTAGGACAAAAACAAGGTTCCCATCTTCACATTTGGGTGATCTGGTCAATCACTGTTTAACTGATTGCTTATTAAGATATGACTTTGGAGTGCACTCAGTGTGACAGCATGTTGCCATTACAGATGCGGCAGATGAAGCTGCACAATCTGTTCTCTTCTCGAAGAAAAGGGTGAGCAAAGGTGACTCGATGGGAAAGAGCAAGCGACACTGTTTCCATCAAGACCAGATGTTCAGAAAGTCTTCTCTAGAAAATTGTACTGCTTATGGAAACCATTGGGTCTCATGACTCAGGAGGTTTACAGTCATGAGCAGCTGAGATTTGAGCCTAGAACACATAAGTTGCTAGGGTCTGCTGCACCTGTGCATGACACAACAGTGCTGTTTGGGAGGTGATAGAGGGATTGCCAGGGCTTTCTGACTGCCTTAACTGAAGTTAATTTTGATGTATGGATGTATTTGATTCATCAGGATTCAATGGATACAGAAGACTGAAAGATGAAACAGATAAATGTGCTATAGACACTGTGCTAACAATGCCATAGGGGTTGTCATTTCTGTTCAATACAGCCTTCATTTATAGGAGATTTGCCAATACAGGGTAATTTTCAAGTTTGTTGCTCAATCAGAATTAAGGTTTTGGGTCCCACTAAGTTTGAGGACCCTTTTGCAGAAGAAACAATTAAGAACCTCATATATATATATATATAAACCTTATATCATTAATAGTATCATACATTGACATCTATAAATATTAACGTTGGACAATCACTGTGGAAAAGGGAACCTCCAATATCATCATGTCAAGGTGACCATGATTCTGTACTTTCCAGTGCTAACAAGGGATAGATATCTGAGTGGTTAAGATAAAAATCCATGATGGACCGCCATCACCCCTCTCTGAACGCAGGGGATAGGGCCGCCAGCCAGCGCACCTCCAAACCCCAGGACATTAGGCACACTTCGGGGTTAAAGGTGAGTGGAGCGCACCAGGGGCCTTGAAATCGCAGAGGGGCCAGTGGCCAGCTGCAGCAGCGGCTGGCACAGAGGACCTCAGTCCAACCAGAGGCTGGGACCACT
>LR749513.1:4490475-4547906 GCA_902729485.2 Mus minutoides | reverse complement strand
ACACACACACACACACACATGTATGTGTGCATATCAAAAATAAAAATTAAGTTAAATTAAAAATCATTTGCAGGGGACTGGAAAGATGGCACAGTGATTAAGAACACTGGCTTCTCTTCAGAGAACCTAGGTTCCATTCCCAGCACCTATACAGTGACTCACAACTGTCAATAATTTCAGGCCCCCTTCTGGCCTCCTTGGGCATTACATACACATGGTGCACAGACATGCATGCAGACAAAACTCATACACATAAAAATAAATACCTTCCTTCTTTCCTTCCATTTTTGTTTGTTTGTTTGGTGGTGGTGGTGTTCTTTTTTTTTTTTTTGGGTTTTTTTTTTTTTTTTGGTTTTTTTGAGACAGGGTTTCTCTGTATATTCCTGGCTGTCCTGGAACTCTGTAGACCAGGCTGGCCTCAAACTCAGAAATCCGCCTGCCTCTGCCTCCCAAGTGCTGGGATTAAAGGCGTGCGCCACCACCGCCCGTGCTCAGGTGGTGATGGTTTTTGAAAGACAGAGTTGTCTGTGTTGCCCTGGCTGTCTTGGAACTCACTCTGTAGACCAGGCTGGCCTCGACCCAGAGGTTCACCTGCTTCTGCCTCCCAAGTGCTGGGATTAATGGCATGTGCCACTACTACCTGGCTATAAATATATCTTTTTTTTAAAAAAGATTTATTTATTTATTATATGTAAGTAAGTACACTGTAGCTGTCTTCAGACACTCCAGAAGTGGGCACCAGATCTCGTTACGGATGGTTGTGAGCCACCATGTGGATGCTGGGATTTGAACTTATCACCTTCAGAAGAGCAGTCGGGTGCTCTTACCCGCTGAGCCATCTCACCAGCCCCCTAAATATATCTTTTAAAAAATGAGCTGGGCAGTGGTGGCGCATGCCTTTAATCCCAGCACTTGGGAGGCAGAGGCAGGTAGATCTCTGAGTTCGAGGCCAGCCTGTTTTACAGAGAGAATTCCAGGACAGCCAGGGCTACACAGAGAAACCCTGTCTTGGAAAACAAAGAAGTGGGGGTGGGGAACAGAAGGGAGCAAAGAGACTGTATGTTGGTCCTGCAGGTTCTAGCTGCTGCTTACGGTCATGGAAGGACACAATCTTGAAGACGTAGGAGATGCTTCGACAGGCATAGATGGCTTACACCAGTGTATAAACAGATTAAAAACAAAAACAAAAAATAACAAGCCAAACAATGGACCCTCTGGTTTCTCTAGGAGGCAAATGTGGGTAGATTTTCATTGACTCAGAGTCTCTAGGGGGCAATCTGACAGAAGATCAAATGTGAACTGCTGAATCCTGGGGAGCCCATAGGACTGAACTAGTAGCTTATCATAGAGGTTAAAAATACAACAAACAAACAGACAGACAAACCCCTGCCAGGTACAGTTGGTTTCTTCTGTATTCCTAGGGGGAAGTAGGTCTCTGGGGATAGGAGCCTTCTCCATCACTTAACTAATGGAGTAGCCAGGAACAACTGCAGCTTAGGACCATACACCGGAACTGAAAAACCACGTAAAATTGTGGATTTATTGGTCTTCTCCTAATGTTAAAAAAACAAAACAAAACAAAAAAAAAAAACCTATGGGCTTGGGTGCGTGTTGGAGGCAGGTGTGTCTGGTTCCCTGTGGCCTCTGGAGTATGAGAGGCAATTAAACATCAGTTGGTGGATAGAGATAGAACACATTGCAGGTTAAAGGGATTAAACTTAAGATAGGAGTGGGCAGGCTTCCCGAGTGTACTATGTACACTTTTCCAGGGATGCGGAGTTTGAGGTTGTTTGTCCAAACACACCCCCTCAGCAGCCAGATGCTGCCTATGGGGAGATACTGATTATACCTGCAATGTCGAGCCAGCTAAGAATCTACAGCTTAAAAGAGGTGGGCATAGGTGGAGCCCTAAGGAATCCAGTTTACCCTAAGAAAACAAACGCTACTCCATCTTTGGCCCTAAGCCAAACTAAATATCTTTTAGCTGACCCCTTCGGGCCCATTAGAGGCCTTAGGAGAACCCAAATTTAAAATAATAGCTAGAGCTAGTTGGTGGTGGCGCATTCTTTTAATCCCAGCACTCTGGAGGCAGAGGCAGGTGGATCTCTGAGTTCAAGGCCAGCCTGGTCTACAGAGTGAGTTTTAGGACAGCCAGGGCTCCACAGAGAACCCCTGTCTTGAAAACCCAAAATCTGAAAGGAAAAAAAAAAAAAAAAGAAAGAAAAGAAAAGAAAGAAAAAGAAAAAGAAGTTGTAGAACTCAGACAGAAATGCCCCACCATTGATAACTTAAGAGATGGCTTGCCGGGCGTGGTGGCGCACGCCTTTAATCCCAGCACTCGGGAGGCAGAGGCAGGCGGATTTCTGAGTTCGAGGCCAGCCTGGTCTACAGAGTGAGTTCCAGGACAGCCAAGGCTACACAGAGAAACCCTGTCTCGAAAAACCAAAAAAAAAAAAGAGATGGCTCAGTGGTTAAGAGCACTGACTACTCTTCCAGAAGTCTTGAGTTCAAATCTCAGCAACTATATGGTGGCTCACAACCATCTGTAATGAGATCTGCCCTCTTCTGGTGTGTCTAAAGATAGCTATAGTGTACTTCCATATAATAAATAAATAAATCTTAAAATTAAAAAAAAATTGAAAGAAATGCCCCAGCATTACAAAGAACTTAATAAGTTAGGGCTCCCAACTACGCGACTGTACCTTGCTGGGATTGAGACCCAGGACAAACAGCTGAGGTGCATATTTTACATACCAAAGTGGACCTGGCCTCCAGCTTTTCCCAGCATCCCTCAGTTGCTACCTGGCATACACTACACTGAACTTTCCATTTATATATATACATTGTTTATTTTATGTAATATATAATAAATACCACAGATTAAAGGCGTGTGCCTTTCTAATTTCTATGATCACTTGACGATTGATTAGAACAGAGGGTTCACCACAGGCCTCCCTCTAACCCCACTTTTCACTATGGGATGACAGCTCAGGACTTTGCATGGTTGTTATGTTTGCATTCATTCTCTGTTAAAAGGTTCCATTATACCTGGATAACATAATGATACCCCTTAAGTGGTTTACAGGCTTAGAGGCCATGGGAGAGACTTGTGAGCACAGTTACAGTCAGAGAGATGGCTCGGCGGTTAAGAGCACTGGCTGCTCTTCCAGAGGTCCCGAGTTCAAATCCCAGCCATCACTCCAGTTCCAGGGGATCCAGTGTGCTCACACAGACATACATGCATGTAAAACACCAATGCCATAAACATTTCAAAGTCATAGAAGGAAAAGAAGAAGAAGACGAAGGAGGAGGAGGAGGAGGAGAAGAAGAAGAAGAGGAAGAGGAAGAGGAAGAGAAATCCATTCATGAAAGGATGTAAGTGCCAGGTGAAGCTTTGGAGCACTAGGTTGAAATGCCAGCGCTCTTTATGCCAGCCTGAGATGCCTGAGACTTGACATCTTCAGACCAGAGAAAAGCCGGGAGGGGTGGCTCCAGTCTTTAATGGCAGCATTTGGGAGACTGAGGCACGAGGATTGTGAAGAGTTCAAGGACAGCCTAGCTAAAGAGTAAAACCCTGTCCCAACAAACAAACAAACAAACAAACAAATAAAATAAGAGACTCCTGCAATCCCAGCAGTGGGCAGTGGAGGCAGGAAGATCAAGTTCAAGGACACCCTTGAGTATAATATATTGAGTTCAAGGACAGTCTGATGTCCGTGAGACCCTGTGTCTCATGGAACACGAAATAAATCCAAAACATAAGGACAGGGTTAGAGATGGCTTAGTGGAAAAGAGCTCTCTATACAAGCATGAGGACCTGAGTTCAAGTCCACAGAACCCACATAAACAGATGTGGTAGTTCACATCTGTAATTGCTACTTTTAGCTCTACCGGGAGATGACAGATAAAGACAGAAAACACTCTGAACGATTGAGGGCCAACAATCATGGTGTGTACACTGGTGAATGACAAGGGAGACCCTGTGTCAAACAAGGTAGAAGTGAGGACAAATGCCAGAAGCTGTCCTCTTACCTCCACATGAACAGCATAGTGCTTACACATCCACATTCATGCACAGAAGCATGCATGTGCATGTAAACACACACACACACACACACACACACACACACACACACACACGGCTGGTGACATGGTTCAGCAGGTTTGATTCCCCAGGCCCCACATGGTGGACAGAGAGAACTAACTTCCACAAGTTCTATCACCTTTACTCACAAGCCACAGCACAGGCTCAAGGCTGCATTGGAGCGTGCTCAAGCACACACACACAATAAGTAACATTTAAAACGAGGTTCATGACCCATCAAAGGCACTGAGACCAGCTGACCCACTGTTTCTTCTGTTGGTGTCAGCATAGAGACAAGCGTCCCATCCCACCTGCAAGGAACTGATAGCCCCTCAGCCCTGTCTCACTACCAGGAGTCCAGCCAGAGTTGAGGTGCCATTCTTGGCGAGGCAACACTTTTTCTCTTTCTACCCCCATCACTCTGTCTGTCTCTGTTCCTCCCTCCCCCCTTGTCTTAGTTTGTTTGTTTGTTTTTTTTAAAGATTTATTTTATTTATTATATGTAAGTACACTGTAGCTGTCTTCAGACACTCCAGAAGAGGGCGCCAGATCTCGTTACGGATGGTTGTGAGCCACCATGTGGATGCTGGGATTTGAACTTATCACCTTTGGAAGAGCAATCGGGTGCTCTTACCCGCTGAGCCATCTCACCAGCCCCTTGTTTTGTTTTTTGAGACAGAGTTTCTAGCCCCTGGCTGTCCTGGAACTCTCTCTGTAGATCAGGTTGATCTCGAACCTATGATCTGTCTGCCTTTACCTCCTGAGTTCCTGGATCAAAGGCGTGTGCCACCACACTGGTGCATGCAGCCTATGCTAATACTTGCCTGTCACTGTTGTCACCGCCCACCACTGCAGAGAAGCCTATCCACCTTTCCTTCAACCTTGTCAGGGAGAAGAAGGACCGAGATTGCTATTGGGATATCAGAGTAGAGAGGATCTATTGGAACCTGATGGAGGAGAACTGGATAAGGCAGAGCTAGCTGGTGTGTGCATGTGTGTGTGTGTGTGTGTGTGTGTGTGTGTGTGCATGTGCATGCTTGTGCATGAGTGTGTGGCAGGGCACAGTGTAAAAGGGAGGCTGAGAGACTGGGGCCAGAGTTTAAGGTGGCAGGAGATTGGAAAGGTGGAGCAAAGGGAGGGTGGAGGAGAGTTAGTGGGAGGCTCATTGTCCTGGTGGGGGGAAGTCTTTTGTTTCCTCTCTTCCCTTGGCAGCCTGTCAGGATGTGAGGCCAAGCCCCCCTCCCATGCCAATATCTCCGGCCCCAACCATCAGACTGCTCTTTCCTTTACTATTGTGTTCCTGATGGGAAAGGGGGCAGGAGCAGGGGCCGGCTGGAGACTAACTCTGGTTGGGACTCTGAGAACTGTTAATGGTTAGGGGCTAGGTTACCGGCAGTTCTAAAAGGACCGAAAGTACCAGAGCTGGCTAGGTCAGCTTGGCCGGGTAAGATCTGTGTTGGGGAGGAGCAGGAAGCCAGGCCCCGGGTGGGGCCACCACAGAGGGTAGCAGGTCGGGCCAGGGGGGAGGTAGGCTGGGTCCCAGAGGAGATGACGCAGGGCTTCAGGCGTCTTCCAGCCCCCACTATTCTCGCCTGGGAGCCAAACAGCACACCTGAACCCCAAGATTGCCCTCACCCCCTCCATTCCCTGAGGTTGACATCACCCCACCAAGCTTGCAAATTCAGGTGTCCCTGGGCCATCTAAGGTCCAGGTCCCTTGATGCTTTCCTTCCTCTCCAGGATCTAGTGGGATCCACGGAGGAACCCTGGAATGTCATTCCTCCCCTCTGCTCCCTCCTGGACTTTTTTTTTTTTTTTTTTTTTTTTTTGCTCCATCAGCTGTCCTGCAGGAAGGGCGCCTTGCTCAGCTTCGCCTCCCTTCCCGAGCCTTTTGTTTGCTGGGTTTTCAGGAAATTGGAGGGGTGGTGGCCAAGGGCTCATCTGCCCTAGGGACCTGGACATGGTTGTGGTGGAGGGGGTAGGGACAGAATCACCAGACCCTGGGGAACTCACGGTGGGAGGGAGAGAGGATTGGGGGCATCGCCAGGAAATTATTATATTATCATATGAGGTCTCATTCCGAGTTCCCGGCTTGACTGGACTTCCTGATCGGACAAGGAAAGGACAGATTGTGTGTGTGTGGGGGGGGCGGGCTTCGCTGACATGAGGTCTCTTTAATAAGTTGGCAAAGTGTTGACACAAAGGGGGAAGAACAGTTACTAAACGCCACAAGATCATCCTCCTGCCTTGCATGCTGGGACCCGAGAAGTGCGGAGGTAGCAGGTAGTCCGATCGTGCCACCACTGAAGTTTAGGTGGGTTGGGCTTTTTGTTTGTTTGCTTGCTTTTCGTCTTAAAACAAAACAAAACAAAACAAAACAAAACAAAACAAAACAAAACAAAAAGCTAGGGAGAGGGACGTCCAGTGCGTAGAGCCAGAATTCCCGCCTTCCCAGCATACAACCGCAGAAACCACGCCAGTGTGGACGCTCTGGCGCAGCAGCTTCCTCTCGTTGATTGCCCTCTCTGAAGCCACCCCGGGCGCCGCCACATTCCCTTCCTTGAGGGCGGGGCCTGTGCAGTCACGTGAAGAATAAGACTGGCGTCGGCTTACTTTGCAGTGGAAGAATCAGAGAATTTCTACAACTGCAGTCTAAAGATATGTCATTCATTCATTCATTCATTCATTCATTCATTCATTCATTTATTTATTTATTTATTTATTTATTTATTTATTTATTTGAGACAGGTCTGGCTATGTAGTCCAGGCTGTCCTTGAACTTGAGGTCCACCCGCCTCTGTTAGTCGGTGCCGAGATGAGCCAGCTACCCGCCTCTGTTAGTCGGTGCCGAGATGAGCCAGCTACCCGCCTCTGTTAGTCGGTGCCGAGATGAGCCAGCTACCCGCCTCTGTTAGTCAGTGCCGAGATGAGCCAGCTACCATGCCCAGTTTGAGGCTGGCGGTTGTCTTAATTGTGAAAGGGGAAAGGAGAGACTAAATAACTAAATCAATCCTGTGTTGTGGCCTTGGACAAAGCGTTTCTCTTTTAAAAATTCTTTACGTGTTTGAGCGTTTTGCCTGCATGTATGTGCCCCATGTGCACGCACCCCAAAGAGTTCAAAGAGAAGGCATCAGGTTCCCTAGAACTGGAATCACACATGTTTGTGAGCCACCATGTGGGTCCTGAGAACGCACAGTAAAAGCAAGGAGTGGCCTTAACTGCTGAGCTATCTCTCCAGCCCCGGGGCAAAATAGTTCTCAACTGACCTAAGTCTGTATACAAAGTGGAACAGAATTTGACCCAAAGGTTAAGGCAGCAAAGGGTACAAATGCAGTATAGGGACAGCTGCTCTGACAGCTAATCCTCAGTGTCACCAACGAAGCAAACCTCCGGGTAGGTTTGTGAGGGGTTTTCTAGATAGCTTAGTTGAGGTGGGGAGATACCCCCTCACTGTCGCCTGGCGTCTCACTGTAGGCTGGGGACTGAATGAAAAGAACTGAACTGAGGGCCAGCGTTCATCTCTCTCTGCTTCCTGACTGGATCCAGTGTGAGCCAGCTGCCTCCTGCTCCAGCAGGGAGCCAGAATAAGGGCTTCCTTGCGTTGCTGCTGTTACAGTAAAGTGAAAAGAAACGAATACAGAGATCAAGACTCCTCATCCAGTCCCAGCCACCCTGAGGTCACTTGCTAGCTCAAGAGAATCCGAGTCTTCTTTTGTTTGTAACAAAAGCAGCCTTTACATCACTGAACAGCCAGCCACCCCCATGGCTGTTATCATAACCCATCGAGGTGTTATCTTCAGCGAAGCTACTGGGAGACTAATCAGACCTTGACCCAAAGGTTAAGGCAGCAAAGCATACAGATGCAGGACACGGAACCTTGGTTCCCAGGGCTCACAGGATGGCTCACAAACATCTGTGACTCCAGTGCTAGGGGACCTGATACCTTCTCCTAAACTCACAGGGCACATACATGTAGCTGTGTGGCTTCCAGAGACTCTGATGGTTAATTAAAGTAAAGCACATTGGGACAGAAATGGTCTGGCATGTTTTTAAGCCCAGCACTCAGGAGGCAGAGACAAGTAGGGTTCAAGGAAAGCCTGGTCTACAGAGTGAGTTCCAAACCAGCAGAGGCTACACTAGTGAGAACCTGTCAGAAAGAATGAAAGAGCCGGGGGTGGTGGCGCACCCCTTTAATCCCAGCACTCGAGAGGCAGAGGCAGGCGGATTTCTGAGCTCGAGGCCATCCTGGTCTACAGAGTGAGTTCCAGGACAGCCAGTACTACACAGAGAAACCCTGTCTCAAAAAAACAAAACAAAACAAAAAAACCAAAAAAACAAAAAACAAAAAAAAAAACAAAAAAAAAAGAAAGAAAGAAAGAAAAAGGAGGAAAAAAGAAAAGAAAAGAAAAGCCAGATGGTGGCAGCTCCTTCCTCCTCCTTTCTCCTCTTCCTCAGTGCTGAGATAGGTTCTAATATACACTACACTGGTCTCAAACTCTGTATGTAGGGGGGGCTGGTGAGATGGCTCAGTGGTTAAGAGCGCCAATTGTTCTTCTGAAGGTCCCGAGTTCAAATCCCAGCAACCACAGGGTGGCTCACAACCTTCCATAACAAAAAAAAAATCTGATGCCCTCTTCTGGAGTGTCTGAAGACAGCTACAGTGTACTTACATATAATAAATAAATAAATCTTTAAAAAAACAAAACAGCCGGGCGCGGTGGCGCACGCCTTTAATCCCAGCACTTGGGAGGCAGAGGCAGGCGGATTTCTGAGTTCGAGGCCAGCCTGGTCTACAAAGTGAGTTCCAGGACAGCCAGGGCTATACAGAGAAACCCTGTCTCGAAAAACCAAAAAAAAAAAACAAAAAACAAAAAACAAAAAACAAAAAAACAAACAACAAAAAACCAAAACAAAACAAAACTCTGTATGTAGACAAGGATGACCTTGAACTCTCACTCCTCTTGTCCCAGCCTTTTGAGTGAATGGTGGGGTTACAAGCATGAACTACCATGATCAGTATAATTTATTTGATTTTTCCTCTCTTCCAGGGAGAGAGGCTCATTATGAAAGGATTGTGAGCCTGCCCTGATAGACTGTCTGACACTGGAGTTGATTTTGATTCTGGGCTGCTTACTGAAGACATTTCACTGGATGGAAGGTTTCCGTGGTAATAGTCAGAGGATATACCCTAGTGCTATTACATAGATATATTTATATCTCTAAGATTCAGTTGAGTGCCAGCAGGAGGATCAGGAGTTCAAGATCTACCTGGGCTACATGAATTCCAGTCTCAAAACCAACAGACAAAAACCACACTTAAAACATAAACAACAGCGGGCAGTGGTGGCACACGCCTTATCCTAGCACTCAGGAGGCAGAGTCAGGTGAATTTCTAAGTTTGAGGCCAGCCTGGTCTACAGAGTGAGTTCCAGGACAGCCAGGGCTACAGAGAAACCCTGTCTTGAAAACACAAAAACACAAACACACAAACAAAAAAACAAACAAAAAAACATAAACAAGACTAGCCAGATGTGGTAGCTCATACCTTTCATCTCAGACCTTGGGAGCCAGATGTGGTAGCTCATACCTTTCATCTCAGCCCTTGGGAGGCAGATGGATCTCTGAGTTTTTTTTTTATTTTATTTTTTTTAAATTTATTTTATTTATTATATGTAAGTACACTGTAGCTGTATTCAGACACCCCAGAAGAGGGCGCCAGATCTTGTTACGGATGGTTGTGAGCCACCATGTGGATGCTGGGATTTGAACTTATCACCTTCGGAAGAGCAGTCAGGTGCTCTTACCCGCTGAGCCATCTCACCAGCCCCGGATCTCTGAGTTTTAAGCCAGCCAATCTACAAAACAAGTTCCAAGTTCCAGAATAGGCAGAGCTACACTGAGGAACCTTGTGGGGGTGGGAGAGACATAACCAAGAAAGAAGGCAGGCACGGTGGTGAGATAGCTATAATTCCAGCACTTGGGACAAGGAGGCAAGAAGCTCAGGAATTCATGGTTATCCACAGCTGTGCAGCCTGGGTTACTTCAGAGCCAGTCTCAGACAAACACACAAACTGCGGGACCACAGCAGTTTTTATCGGCACAGTCAGAGTGGAGGGAGCCACATCCAAGCTTTTAGAAATTTAAAAAAAATTATATATATATATATATATATATATATATTCTGAAATATATATTTATATTGTCTAAAACATGGGTTGCAAGGATGCCTGATTTACCCTTGGTAGCCACAGCAGGTGAGCCAGTCTGTGTCCACATAAGTTCATATGCACGAGGAAGCCTAGCTCACATGTCTTTCCCAGTAACTTCCTATTTTTTTTTTCTGTTTTTGTTTTTGTTTTTGTTTTGAGACAGGGTTTCTCTGTGTAGCCCTGGCTATCCTGGAACTCACCTTGTAGACCAGGCTGGCCTCGAACTCAGAAATCCGCCTGCCTCTGCCTCCCAAGTGCTGGGATTAAAGGTGTGCGCCACCACTGTGGGGGGGGGGGGCGGCATAACTTTCTACCTTATTTCTCTCACTGAACCTGGAGGTCACCAGTGCAGCTACGCTGAGCCCCAGGGATCCTCTTGTCTGCCTCCCCACCAGCCGGCTTATTCAGAATCCTTTACTTGAGACTCTGAGGATCAGAGCTCGGGTCTTTGTGCTTGTATGACAAGCCCTGTTGGTAACTCTGAGCCCCAGCTTCTTCTATGGGAATGTGAGACTCTATAACTGTGTTCATTCTGGAGGTCCAAATAACAGGGTGACCATGAATCTCTACGCTACATAAAAGTTCAGAACATGTAGCCAAAGGTCTCCAAGGAGGACCAGTGAGATGGCTCAGTGGGGGTACTTGCCGCTCCTGCAGAGTACCTAGATTCTGTTCCCATCACCTACGTGGTGGTTCACAATCATCCGTACTTATACTCCCATGGGATCCAGCACCCTCTTCCGACCTCTATGGCCACTAGGCACGCACGTGGTACATATACATACATGAGACAAAATACTCACAACATTAACAAAAAAAAAAAAAATCTAAAGAAAAAAAAGCTTCCCGTCTTCAGTTCCCTAATCTAATACAACCACAGTAGTAGAGTGTGCACTCACAGAACGGTTATGCATATTTAATACAATACTGTGTGAGGGGAAAAATGAATATGTATGTATTGAACCAAAGTCAATATGTTAAGGCTGCGCATGTATTATAGAATCACTTAGTGTGCTTGAGGCTCTGTGTTTAATCTCAGGGCGGGTGAGGGCAGTGCTTTTTATTATTAGGAAAATAAATATTAGCATCAGGCTGTACTGTTACTTATCTGTAATCCCAACAAATGGGACGTGTAGGCAGGAGGATCAGAAGCATGAAGTCTTCTTCAGCTATGTATTGAAATGGGGCTAGCCTGGTCTACATAAAGCGTGCCCCCACCCACGCCCCCTGTGACTATACACGATTAGGTCATCTCTCAACTGCTCTTTTCGAAGGGATGTCTTATTTAAGTCCCGTTTTATAGATGAGGAAGCGTCATTGGTAAGACCTGTAAGGGTTGAAGAGGGGAACATCAATTGGATGTTTTGGGGTCACAGTTACAGGATTTTTTTTTTCTTTTTTCGAGACAGGGTTTCTCTCTGTAGCCCTGGCTGTCCTTGAACTCAGAAATCCGCCTGCCTCTGCCTCCCAAGTGCTGGGATTAAAGGTGTGCGCCACCACTGCCCAGCTCACAGTTACAGGTTCTTAGGCATAAAAGCAAGCAGGGTTACCTGCTTATTTACCAGGACCTGAGTCGGGATGGAGGTTCACGGCTCCCTCCGGTGGCCGAAGAGAAGAGCGCAGCCTGCGAGCTGAAAATAGACGAGGAGAGAGGGTCTCCTCTGGATGTGAAAGGGACCAGGATGGAAGCCCGAGGGCACTCTGGGTCTCCAGAGAAGATGAAATAGTACGACTCCGAAGGCAATGACCGACGACGCTCTCAGTTCCCAGGTGTGTACCTGAGTCAGGTGCCGCGGTTCCGCCCACTCTACTTTTCCGCAGTCGCCACGCGCCCCTTTAAGATACTCCTGGGGGCGCCCTGGAGCTCGGAGTGCAGTCAGACCCTCGCCATGGGCATCTGCCAGCATCCTGGCAACGGGGGCTCTGAGGATCGTGACCCACTACCTTGCAAAAGACACCCGAGACGCACGTGGAACGGTTTGGCTTGCACAGCAGCGTACGAGAGTGTGGGCGGGACTTGAGTGTAGACCACACCTTTGAGGCGGGGCTTGAATCGGGACCAATGGGACGCCTTGCTGGGGAGGGCAGGCTCCGGGCCTGACATCCCGGTAGCCCGTTTGCTTTTTCCGGCTCCCTCGCCCCCTCGGTTTATAGCGGAGCCCCCCCAGGCGCGCTGGGATTACACCGGAGCAGCTTCATTCCTAGGGTGGTGAGTGAGCACCCTGCGGCACCCAGATTCAGGGTGCACTTGGCCGGCTGGAGCCAGATGCCTGCCCCCCCCCCCAGGCATCCAGTTACTGGAGCAAGTGGACTAGAGCGGGTGGGTGGGGGAGGAGGACCCTGGGGACCCTGTGTGGCGTTATGCCAGGCTGCCTGCATTTGTGTTTGGACAATTGATGGCTCTGTTTGGATTGATAGAGTTTGGAGGGCTCATTGTAGAGATTAGAAAAATCTGGTCAGGATTGAGATGGGTTGAGGGACAGGGGTGATACAAGGTGGAGCTTTGAGAGGTTTGAAAGTTTCTTATTGCCCATGTGTGAGGTGCTGTATTGAGGGTTCTCTGAGTCCTGAGCAGCACAGGACTTGGGAGGAGGTGTTTACTGGTAGTAGCTAACTTCCCTTTGGGGAGATCTTCTTCCCCTCTTGTTGCCAGTTAAGTCGAGACCTATTTGACAGGGGGATCTGTGTCCCTTTCGCAGAGTCACTGCTACCCCTTGTTCCAGAGGCAAGGAGGATGACACGGTCCCTAAGAGCTGAAAGGGGCCCTGATTATTTAAACACCAGGGTCTGAGAGTGGGGAAGTTGCTGGGACAGTTTTGAGTTTCTGTGCTGTGTGTGTGTGTGTGTGTGTGTGTGTGTATCCTTCGCAACTCTCCTTTTGAGGAAACTCTTGAGTGTTTAATTAGGGTTTTGTTTAGGGAGAGAGGGTCTGTGGTATTGCTATCCAGCCCCTAAAATCTCTTTTTACAGGTCTCCTAGCCCTTTTGTGGCTTCCTCTGCTGGTATTCAGCAATGGCCAGCGAGAGCTCCCCTCTTTTGGCTTACCGGCTTCTGGGGGAAGAGGGGGCTGCCTTCCCTCCCAATGGAGCTGGAGTATCTGGAGTGCCATCAGCCCGCAAGCTCTCCACCTTCCTGGGTGTGGTGGTGCCCACGGTCCTGTCGATGTTTAGTATAGTCGTGTTTCTGAGGATTGGTAAGTAGCGGAGGGAATTATTGGGAAGGGGCTGAGGCTGGGGATGAACCTTAGTCCATGTAGTCAGGTGGAGGGTAGATGGAAAAGAGCCCTTGAGGGCTTGTGTGTGGCTCTGCTGTGGGGCTGTGCTGGCCAGTGGGATGGTGGGGAGGGGGAGAGGGGGAATGTAAGCATCCCTTGTGACCTGCTTTTCTCCTCCTGTGCAGGGTTCGTGGTGGGCCACGCTGGGCTGTTGCAGGCCTTGGCGATGCTCCTGGTTGCCTACATCATTCTGGCACTAACAGTCCTCTCAGTGTGTGCCATTGCCACCAATGGAGCTGTGAGAGGGGGCGGAGCCTACTGTATCCTCCAACCGAGATGGACTGGGTCTGGGTATTTCCCCTCCAAGGTTCAGGAGGGGAAGGGGCCAATATCTTCTGTCTGAAAATAAGCCAAATGTTAATGAATATAGCAGGTAAAGGTGACCAGCAGTTTATCTTCATGCCTGGTCTCCTAACACTGTCAGCAGTTAGCGTTTTTTGTTTTTTTTTGTTTTTTTTTTTTTTTTTAAGCACAGAGTGTGTTAAGCACAGCTCAGGGGTAGAGTGCTTGCCTAGCTAGCATGCATGAACTTCGGGGTTCGATTCCCCAGTCCTTCTCCCCCTCTAACAACAACAACCACAAAAAATGCTCACTGATAGTCATTCTACAGATGAGGAAAGTGATACCAGGCGTGGAATTTCAGGCCTCTCACCCTGGGTACCTGGGAGATGGAAGCAGGAGGATGAAAAGCCCAAGAACACCCTGGGCTACAGAAGGAATGTGAGACCAACTTGGGCAACTAATGGAGACCTTGTCTGGAAATAAAAAAATAAAGAGAGGGACATGGTGACACGTACCTCTAATGCTGAGGAGTTCTGGGTCATCCAACCCACAGTGAGCTGGAAGCTACCAGGGCTACTTGAGACCTTGTATTAAAAACATACAAGGTGGTGGCTGGAGAGATGGCTTAGGGGTTAAGTGTACTGGCTGCTCTTCCAGAGGGCCCCCGATTTGATTCCCAGCACTCATGTGGCAGCTCACAACTGTCTGTAACTCCAGTTCCAGATACTCCATCACCCTCACACAGACATATATGCAGGCTAAACACCAATGCACAGGAAATGAATTCTTTTTTAAAAAAAATTAAAAAACAAACAAAAAAGAGTAAAAAGAGAGCAAGGGAGGTGCTCAGGGTAGAGGGCTTGCCTGACAAATGGGCTCATGTATCCCAGCAGGGAAATGGGGAAGGCTGTGCATTCTTAGGATTTATGCAGAGATTAGGACATAGGTACAGCATTGCTGGTAACTGAGATGGTGCTTACAGGAAACCTGGACGTGAAGCTGCTGGGAGGATAGCTTAGGGCCCCTTCCTCTATTTCAGTTTCTTTTCCCTTAAAGCTCAATCTCCTGCTTCCACTTTTAGTCATGATCAGCAGGACCCTGGGGCCGGAGGTTGGTGGCAGCATTGGCCTCATGTTCTACCTGGCTAACGTCTGTGGCTGTGCCGTATCCCTGCTGGGACTGGTGGAGTCTATCCTGGATGTCTTCGGGGCTGGTCTGTACTCTCCCCAAGCTGGTCTGGCGGGTGCTGGGCTTCTCTGAGTCTGGGATTGTGGAGTCATGTCTCCTAAGATGCACACAGGCAACTGAGTGCTTATCTCTGCCCCCAGGGAACTTACTGTCCCCAGGCATGTCCAACCTGATGTGCTCTGGCCACATGTGGCCAAGGATAGCAATGAATGCTCCCAACACAAAAAAATTTTAAGCTTGTTTCAAAGCTTAGGTTCTTGTTAAGGTGTGTTTTCTTTTCTTTCTGTTTTTTTTGGGGGCAGGCATATATGGAGTGTACATGTGTGTTGTGTGTATGTGCATGTGTAGGTGAGCCTGCTTGAGTATGCCTAGGTAGAGGCCAAAGGTCAATACCTTGTGGAGTCAGTTCTCTCCTTTATGCTGTTTTGGGGGACTGAGGGTTTGGGGTGAACAAATGAGGTTTACCCACTGAGCCGTCTTGCTTTTTTTTTTTTTTTTTTTTTTTTTTTTTTGGTTTTTTGAGACAGGTTTTCTCTTTATAGCCCTGGCTGTCCTGGAACTCACTTTGTAGACCAGGCTGGCCTCGAACTCAGAAATCCACCTGCCTCTGCCTCCTGAGTGCTGGGATTAAAGGCATGTGCCACCACGCCCGGCTTGCTTATGTTTTTGAACACTGGTTTGTTAAAGAAAAGTAAGAAATAACTCCTAAGCTGGGCATGGTGGTGCATGCCTTTGGCCCCAACACTTAGGAGGCACACACACACACACACACACACACACACACACACACACGCATGCATGTATGGGGATTTATTAGAATGATTTACAGGCTGTGCTTCAGCTAGTCCAACAATGGCTGCTTATGAGTGGAAGGTCTGAGAATCCAGGAGTTGTTTGGTCTGTGAGGCTGGGTGTCTCAGCTGGTCTTCTGAATAAACTGGAATCCTGAAGAAGTAGGCTCTACTGCCAGTGAAGGAGTGGATTTTCTAGTGAGGATGAGAACAAGCAGGCGAAGAGAGAACATCCTTCATCCATGTCCTCATATAGGCTGCCTGTGCAAAGTGTGGTCCAGATTAAAGTTTTGTTTTTTTGGTTTTTGGTTTTTGGTTTTTGGTTTTTGGTTTTTGGTTTTTGGTTTTTGGTTTTTGGTTTTTGGTTTTGGTTTTTTTTTCAAGACAGGGTTTCTCTGTGTAGCCCTGGCTGTCCTGGAACTCACTCTGTAGACCAGGCTGGCCTCGAACTCAGAAATCCACCTGCCTCTGCCTCCCGAGTGCTGGGATCAGAGGCGTGCGCCACCACGCCCAGCTCCAGATTAAAGTTTTATCTCCCCACTTCCAACATCCCAAATAGAAGTGGGTCTTCTGCCAGGTGGGGTAGCACGCATCTTTCATCTCAAGTCTTGGAGGCAGAGAGAGGCGAATCTTGGTGAGCTTGAGGCCAGCCTGGTCTACACAGTGAGTTCCAGAACAGCTCAAGCTACATAGTGAGACAAAAAGAAAGAAAGAAAGAAAGAAAGAAAGAAAGAAAGAAAGAAAGAAAGAAAGAAAGAAAGAAAGAAAGAAAGAAAAGAGAAGAGAAAGGAAAGGTAAAAGGCTCATGTATCCCAAACAATCCTGAAGGTAAGGATGGATTTCTGACTGTTTTGTTGCCATCTTCCAATAGTTAGATTGCAGGCATGTGCCACTTGACTGGTTTTATGTGGATGCTGGGAACGAAACCCAGGCCTTTATGTACGCTAAGTAAGCCCTCTACCAACTGAGCTACAGGTACAATCTCTCTCTCTCTTTCTCTCTCTTCTCTCTCTCTTTCTCTCTCTTCTCTCTCTCTCTTTCTCTCTCTTCTCTCTCTCTCTTTGTGTGTGTGTGTGTGTGTGTGTGTGTGTGTATACTATAGCCTTCCTGTGGAGGTCAGAAGACCACTTGTGAGAATTGCTTTTTTTCTTCTCCCGTGAGGGTCCTGGGCGTTGAACTTAGTTTGTCAGACTGGGCAGCAGGTGTGTTGCCTCCTGAGGCATCTTACTGTCTTTTTCTGAGATTTAAAAAAAAAATTTTTTTTTGTACTTTGGGAAGTTCCCTATGGGAAGCAGAATTTGTCAATGACAATGTCATGTTGCAAAGTCAAAAAATTGGACATGCCTGGTTCTAGTCAGAGAGACCAGCCTGATGGTCTGTAAATTTCCATAGCAAGTGGTCCTCACCAGGGAGAGCAAAGATGCTGGGATTCTCCTGAAAAGCAATGTAGGATAAATGAGGTCTCTAGAAGCAGGTAGGTGGAGAGGATCATAGCTGGGGCTGGGTATCTCCTTAGGGCCCACACCTCTTAACTCAATCCTCTCTCTCTCTAGATGCCACAGGCTCCAGTGGGATCCAGGTTCTACCACAGGGTTACGGCTGGAATCTGCTCTATGGCTCCCTTCTGCTGGGCCTCGTAGGTGGTGTGTGCACTTTGGGAGCTGGGCTCTATGCCCGTGCCTCCTTTCTTACATTCCTGCTGGTTTCTGGCTCCCTGGCCTCCGTGCTTGTCAGCTTTGTGGCAGTGGGACCCAGGAACATCCCGTTAGCTCCTCGACCGGGCACCAATGCTTCCTCCGTGCCACACCGGCATGGCCACTTCACTGGGTTCAACGGAAGCACCCTAAGGGACAACTTAGGTGGTGAGTTGAACACCGTAGTGCCAGGGGCCTTGTATGCGAGGTGGGCCTTAGAGTCCCTGGAGGAGGGGCTGAGGTGCTTCAGCAGTTAGGTGCCCAGCACCTCAGGGAATGACATCATTCGCAAGCCTTCTTGGGCACCTGCACACATAGAGCCTGTCCCCACACCTGTCCCACCCCCATAATAAAATATGCAAATAAGTCTTAAAAGCAAGAATCCCTGGAGGAGCTGTGGCTATAGCTCAGTTGGCAGAGCACTTGCCTAGTGTGCACAAAGCCCTGGGTTCTACTCCCAGCACCGTAGGAAACGCTCATAGTTGTGCATGCCTGGAATCCCAGCATTCAGGAGGCAGAGGCCAGAGCATTGAGCATCGCAGGTTCATTATCATCCTTGGCTTCACAGTGGGTTTGAGGCCAGCCTGGGATCCAATGAGAACCTGTCTTAAAACAAAGGAAGAAGGGAGACCTAACGTTGATTTCAGGCTGGGGAAGGCACAAGCCAAGTCCTGCAGGTACTCTGAGCTGGGTGGATGAATTTGGATAGGAGAAGAGGGTAGAAGAGGTCTGTGAGATAGTACTGAGGAAAATGGGGAGCTGACACAGGGCCCCTCACATGGGCCGGCTGCCCTGGCATCCAAATCAGGGCCGTGGAGTGGATGTCAGTGTGAAGTGGCCGAGCCGAGGTGTCTGGATCCCTTAGGGGAATCCTGATCCCCTGTACCCCACCCCACCCCCCCAGCTGGCTACGCTGAGGACTACACCACAGGGGCCATGATGACTTTCGCCAGTGTCTTTGCTGTCCTCTTCAATGGCTGCACGGGCATCATGGCTGGGGCCAACATGTCAGGTGAGAGTCTGCTCTTGGAGATGGGGGATGGGGTGTGGTAAGGCTGCCGGCATGAGAGAGATGGGTGTGATAGGAGAGCTGGCCTCTCTCTCTCTCTCTCTCTGCTCTTGTCCCTCCAGGGGAGCTGAAGGACCCCAGCCGGGCAATTCCTTTGGGCACCATCATTGCAGTCGCCTATACCTTCTTCATCTACATCCTGCTATTCTTCCTCTCCAGCTTCACTTGTGACAGGTATGTGGTGGTGGGAGCTGACAGACTCTCGCTGAGGTTGGGTGTTGGAATAAGATGGTACGTACCCTGGGTCAACACACAGGTTGACCAGTAGGTACCCAGGGTGTGGTGGGGGAGGGACAGGTGGAGATAGCTTCTCCCATTGGTGCTACAAATGGCAGAGGGCTGGTGGCACACACCTTTAATCTTAGCACTCCTAAGGCAGAGGCAAGTGGATCTCTGAGTTCAAGGCCAGCCTGGTCTACAGAGAGAGTTCCAGGACAGCCAGGGTTACACAGAGAAACTCTATCTCAAAAGAAAAGTGTGTGTGTGTAAATTCCTCCTCAAGGCTGAAGGAAGCTATCAGATATCTTCTCTGCCCCATCTCTTATTTATTTATTTGTTTGTTTGTTTGTTTGTTTATTTTGAGGAAGGGTTTCTCTTTGTAGCCCTGGCTGGCCAGGACTATGTTGACCAAACTGACCTCAAACTCATGGAGACCCACCTGCCTCTGTCTCCCGAGTGCTGAGATTAAAGGCGTGTGGCACGAGTGCCTGGCTTCTTTTTATTTTCAGGCAGGGTCTGTCACTGAAGCTGGAGAGCTGTTTTTTTTTTTTTTTTTTTTTTTTTTTTGTTACCGTTTGTTTTGTTGGCTGGGCTGGTGGACAACAAGCCTCAGGGGTCCTCTTGTCTCCTCTGAGGTTACAACCTTGCTCGGCATGTTACATGGCTTCTGTGATCCAGACTCGGGTCCTCAAGGCTACCAGAATGTTCCCCTAACCACTCAGCCATCTCTCCAGCCCTTTGTTGTATTCTAGAGGCATGAACTGGCCTTGGATCAGAGATTCTCTAGTCCCTTCTGCAAATGTGCCTATCAGTGGCCTAACCCAGTTCTTTTTCTGACAAGATCTTACTCCATGGCCTGACCCTCATAGCAATCCTCCAGCCTCAGGCTCCTGAGTACTGGACTTACAGGTGTAAGTCATCAGGCCAGGATGGAGGACCTAACTTCTTTTGTTTTGGAGAGTCTCATATAACTCAGGCTGACCACAAACTCTCTATAATAGTGGGTCTCAACATGTGAGTTGTGGCCCCTTGTGTGTGTGTGTGGGGGCGGTGTAAATGACTCACGGGGGTTACCTAAAACCATTGGAAAACACATATATTTACATTATTATTTATAACAGTGGCAAAATAGTTGTGAAATAGCAACAAAAATAATGTTATAGTGGGAGGAGGGGTCACTATAGCCCGAGGAATTGTATTAAAGGTCTATGCATGAGGAAGGTTGAAAATCACTGCCCCCGTATGTACATAGCTGAGGCTGGTCCAGAACCCGAGATCCTCCACTTTCTGAATGCTAGGATTACAAGGCCCCTTCTAGGACCTAGCTCTAGGGACACAGTGTCTCTTGCGAGGACCTTAGGACAGCAGGACACTGACCAGCCCTTCCTCCTCCCCTTTCTCCTTCTAGAGCCCTGCTTCAAGAAGACTATGGCTTCTTCCGTGACATCAGCTTGTGGCCCCCGCTCGTGTTGATTGGCATCTATGCCACGGCCCTTTCAGCCTCCATGAGCTCTCTCATTGGTGCCTCCCGGATCCTGCATGCGCTGGCCCAAGATGACCTTTTCGGTGTGGTGCCCTCTGTCTGACTAGCTGCTCTGGGCGCGCCCTCCTGGGGTTGTCTCTGTCCCCTCTAGACCCAAACTGATGTGTCTGCTGTGATTCTGTCTTTATAGGGGTCATCTTGGCACCAGCCAAGGTGGTATCTGGTGGGGGCAACCCCTGGGGTGCTGTCCTGTATTCCTGGGGCCTGGTGCAGGTGAGTGTTCCTTGGAGCTGGCCTGCCTCTCACTCTCTAGCTAACCCACTCAGAAACCATCTTAGGCTGGGCAGTGGTGGCGCACGCCTTTAATCCCAGCACTTGGGAGGCAGAGGCAGGCAGATTTCTAAGTTCGAGGCCAGCCTGGTTTACAGAGTGAGTTCCAGGACAGCCAGGGCTATACAGA
This sequence comes from Mus minutoides, assembly GCA_902729485.2. NCBI lineage: Eukaryota > Metazoa > Chordata > Mammalia > Rodentia > Muridae > Mus > Mus minutoides. Next base: position 4,527,154 of record LR749513.1, on the reverse strand, counting down.
GAAACCCTGTCTCAAAAAACAAAAAAACAAAACACAAAGGAACCATCTTAGGTCTGGATCAGAGGTGTTAATGAAAATGAGGATATAGGCCAGCACAGAGAGGTGCATATCAGTAATCGGATTTGCAGGTGGAGGGAAGGAGATGGATTGAAATACTGAGGCCAGCCAGAGTTGTGCACTAGGATCCTGCCTAAAATTAAATAACTAACATAAAGTGGGTAGTCCAAGCATGCAGTCCTAACACGCAGGAGACACACACACACACACACACACACACACACACACACACACGGGCCAGGGCACCTCTTTTGGTGAACTGGCATTTATTTTTACTTATGTTGAGACTATCTCATTTTGTAGCCCTGACTGCCATGGAACTTGATGTGTATACCAGAATAGCCTAGAATTTATAAAGATTTGCCTGTCTCTGCTTCCTGAGTGCTAGGATTAAAGATGTGCCTGGCCACAATTAATTTATGAATTTTATTTGGCAGTCCTAAGGATCCAACCTAGAATCTTACACATACTGAGTCCTCTACTGCTGAGTTTATCCCCCACCCTTCGTCTATTTGCTTTGCTTTTGAGACAAGGTCTTTCTGTGTAGCCCAGGCTAGCCTAAAACTCTCTGTGTAGCCCAGGCTAGTCCACAACTCTTGCCTTTCCACCTGAGTTCTAGGAGTGCACTGGCATTTCTTAGTGCACATTGACCTTTCTTGGGGGACACTGGCATCTTATGGAACTTCATGTGGGTAAATTGGCTTTATATACAGTTCCTTGGCACCTCTTTGAGTGCACAGGTATTGTAGAGAGGTTCATTGGCATTCCAGTTTTGTTTATATATTTTTTGGATTTGGGGGATAAGCTTGGTCTCACATATCTTAGGCTGGCCTCGAACTTTTGATCTTCCTGCCTCTACCTTCTGAGTACGGGATTATAGGTATGCCCTACCATGCCTTGCCTGTTTGTGTGGTACCAGGGATGAATCCCGGGGCCTCATAAGTGCTAGGCGGGCATTCTGTTGCCTGAATGATGTCCCTAATGTTGCAGTGGCAAAGCTTTTTTGTGTTTTTTGCTTGTTTTGTTTGTTTGTTTGTTGTTGTTGTTGTTTTGAGATAGGGTTTCTCTGTAGCCCTGGCTGTCCTGGAACTTACTCTGTAGACCAGGCTGGCCTCGAACTCAGAAATCCACCTGCTTCTGCCTCCTGAGTGCTGGGATTAAAGGGGTGCGCCACCACGCCCAGCTGGAATGGTCACTTTCGATTAGTGCTATATAAGTCTTGGTTCTTTCCCAGCTGGTGCTGCTGGCTGGGAAGCTCAACACATTGGCTGCTGTGGTCACTGTCTTCTACTTGGTGGCCTATGCTGCGGTGGACCTGTCTTGCCTGAGTCTGGAGTGGGCTTCGGCCCCTAACTTCCGGTGAGGAATAAAAATACATTAGAGAACAAGGAGTGGGAAGGCTCAAGGAGGGTGGACTGGGGACTAGAGTGAGTGGCAGGCAAGTGTTGGGGGTGGGGCACAGCCCTGAGTGCTTTCCCTCTTTCTAGCCCCACCTTCAGCCTGTTCTCCTGGCACACCTGCCTGCTTGGGGTGGCGTCCTGCCTGCTGATGATGTTCCTCATTAGTCCTGGGGCCGCTGGCGGGTCCCTTCTTCTCATGGGCCTGCTTTCTGCTCTTCTCACCGCACGAGGAGGACCCAGCAGTTGGGGCTATGTCAGCCAAGCCTTGCTTTTCCACCAGGTTGGGGACCCTTGAGGAAGGGTGGGAGGTAGTCTCAGGAAACTCCCTCCTCCCACCCCAGGGGGTTGGTGTTTCTGTCCGAACTGAATGGTAACTCCTTGCTGGTACCTCTCCTTCCTCCCACCTCCTCCTGCTTCTCAGGTTCGGAAGTACTTGCTCCGCCTGGATGTCCGCAAGGAGCACGTTAAGTTCTGGAGGCCCCAGCTGCTGCTCCTGGTGGGAAACCCACGGGGTGCCCTGCCTCTGCTGCGCCTGGCCAACCAGCTAAAGAAGGGGGGACTCTATGTGCTGGGCCATGTCACTCTGGGAGACCTTGGTGAGTGACTATCTTGCTCCCTCTTTCTGTCTTATATGCCTCATGTTTCTGTCAAGACTCATGCAGGCTTTGAACTCTAGAAAGGAGTAAATGATTTAAATAACCCAGTATGTTGCAGAGCCATGCCCCAGCCCCTCCCTGGGGGATTCTAGGCAGGAGCTCTACTGATGAAATACAGCCCTAACTCTAGGAAAGAATAAGTGGCCTTGGCCAACAGGTGTTGCCCCTACCTCTTTCCCCTTACCCCTGTCTCTGTCTCTCTCTGTGTCTCTCTTTGTGTCTCTGTCTCTCTCCTGTTTTTGGACATCTGAAGATTGAACCTAGTACCTTGCCCATGCTGGGCAAACCCTTAACTATATTGCCCACCCTTGTTCTTGTGAGGTAGGTTCTCCCTGTGAAGTCCAGGCTGGCCTTGAATTTATTACCTTCCTGCCTCAGTCCCCTGAGCACTGGGGTGAGGTGTGTGTCACTGTGACTGGCATCACCTTCTCTCTTTACTTTCTATTGTAGATTCCTTACCATCAGACCCTGTGCAGCCTCAGTATGGTGCATGGCTGAGCCTGGTGGACCTTGCCCAAGTGAAGGCCTTTGTGGATCTCACTCTATCACCCTCCGTGCGTCAGGGGGCTCAGCATCTGCTACGGATCTCTGGTCTTGGTGAGCTGCTCTTCTCTTGCTCTCTTTAGACTCCCTGAGTGTCCCCTTTCAATCTCTGCACCCTTCCCCTAGGGAATCCACTAGATTGTAGATTGCAAAAGGAACTCACTATATAGCATAGATAAGGCAGTAGCCAAAGATAATAGCAGTAGACTATCTCACAGTGACCACATTGTCTGATTGGAGATATGGCATAGGCAGGGCATGACACTGGTAGTTGGATTAAAATAATCACATTTAGCCGGATGGCAGTGGCACATACATGCCTTTAATCCTAGCAGATTTAATCCTAGGCAGAGATAGTTGGATCTCTAAGTTCCAGGCCAGCCTGGTCTAGAGTGAGTTCTATGATAACCAGGGCTACACAGAGAAACCCTGTCTCAACAAAACAAAACAAAACAAATAAAAATTACATTTAATTGTGTGAGTGTGTGTGTGTGTGTGTGTGTGTGTGTGTATGGTGTCTGTATTTGTGTGTGTGGTGTGCATGTTTGTGTGTGTGAATATGTGTGTGTTGTGTGTATATGTGTGTATTTGTGTGTGTGGTGTGCATGTGTGTGTGTGTGGTGTGCATGTGTGTGTGGTGTGTATGTGGGTGGTGTGTGTGTGTGTATGTGTGTCTGTACAAGCATGCCACAGTATATGAGCAGAGGTCAGAAGACAGCTTTAAGGAGTCAGTTTTCTCCATCTACCATGTGACTATTAGAGATTGAACTCAGATCATCAGGGTTAGCTGCAAACACCCCTAACCCTGATCCATCTTGCTGTTCCTGTTTTGTTTTGTTTTGTTTTGTTTTGTTTTGTTTTGTTTTGCTTTGTTTTGTTTAGCCAGGGTCCAGTGGAGCTCAGGCTGACTTGGAACTCACTCTGTTGCTGAGGATAATTTTGAACTGCATATCCTCTTGTTTGGGATTACAGGCATGCAGTACTGTACAGGCATGCTGTGCTGAGAATGGAACTGAGGGCTTTTCACATGCCAGCAGAGAACTCTATAAGCAGAGCTCTGTCCTCTGCTTTCTCTTTTTCGAAGCAAAAACTTAGAGAATATTTGGGCTCTGGAGAATATTTTTCCAAGGAGAGTTGGAAAATTGTTTGAGGCTTAGACTGTCCACTAAAACAGAATTTCTCCCATCCAAATGCTAACTAGGTTTAACCCTGCTTAGTGTCTGAGGTCCAGTAAGTTTGGGGTGGTGTTGCCACAGATAAACCAAGATGGGTGCTAACCAACCTAATTCAAAGAAAGCAAGACCACTGAATACTGATGTGGTCAATAAAAATAAACTGAGTAGGCCTGGAAAGGCTCTATAGTAGAGAAGCCAGGGTAATAGCTTACACCGACATGCCTAGTGCTTAGGAGTCTGACAGAGAATTCTAGGTCAGGCTGGGCTTTGCAGCCAGACCCTACTACCAACGAACTAACTGTCAGGGTAGCAGGAAGGAGGAGTTATGGGCTTCCTGTGTCACAAAGGATGCTGAGGGTGTATGAGAGTGGTGCTTTTGGATAAATGGAGTATTGCCAGATCTGTGACTCTTCCTGTCCAGCACACACACACACACACACACACACACACACACACACACACACACACCTGGTTTAAACCTAGACTTGACTTAAGTTAGGCAAGTGGCCTACCACTAAACCATGTCTCCACTTTCTCACTGGAGGATTCTAGGCAGGGGCTCTACCACTGAGCCACGCCCCCAGCCCCTCCCTGGGGGATTCTAGTAATACTTTTATTTTAATAATCGTTTACAGCCAAGCTTAATTTTAGTTTTAGCCCTTTTATTATTTATTTTATTTATTTTTTGATAAGAGTATAACCAAGTTGCGCAGGAAGACCTTGAATTTGAAAGTTTTAGGGTGTTTTTTTTTTTTTTTTTTTTTTTTGCATGGGTGGCAAGGTTTGAGACAGAGTTTCTCTGTGTTTCCTTAGCTGTCCTGAAACTCACTTTCTAGACTCAGGGATCTGCTTGCCTCTGCCTCCTGGTTGCTGAGAATAACATAACTATCTCCAGAGACCTTGAATTTTAGATCCTCATGCTTCAACCTCCTACACAGCTAGGATCACAGGTCTACACTAGCAAGCAGTGTAGCTCTGTGACTCATATAGCCAGGCCTGCATCCTTGTACTCCAGGGACCTCCAATCCCATGCTTAGACACCTCCTAGATCCCAAGACTAGTGTCTGTCATCTGAGCAAACACCTCCTTCTCCACCTGCAGTCAGTCAGGCCAAAGGTCAACAGCATTGAACTTCGAACTGCTTGGTGCAAAGTGGTGGACAATTAGTTTGGCTTGCAGTCAGCTTCTGCTAAGAGGTTTGTGATATAACTACCATTTACCTCTAGGGCACCTGAGAGCCTTAGCTTTTCTTCTACAAAGAGGCCCCTATACTAGTGAGACATACCCTGAGGGTGAGGGAGATGGCTGTTAGCGGAAAGGAAAAGGTGTGCCTGGGGGCGTGGCATACCAGGTACAGCTGTTGCTGTGTAAGTAGGAGTTGTGTTCAGGTCCCCAGCACCATGTCAAAGCCAGGCACCTCTAAGCACATCTAATTCCAGCATTGGCAAGATGGAGACAGGAAGGCTCTTGGGGCCAGCCAGGCAATGAACTCCAGATTCTGTAAGACCCTGACTCAAAAGATAAGGCAGAGGGCTGGCAAGATAACCTGAGTTCAATTTTTGGTACCCACATAAAGATAGGAGAGAACTGACCCCATAAAATTTTCCTCTAATCTGCACATGAATACCTTGGCATCCATGCCCGCCTTTCATGCACAACACAAGATGATGATGATGATGATGATGATGATGATGATGAAGGTAGAGGCCAGGTATCAAGGCACACACCTTTAACCCCAACACTTGGGAGATACAGGTCAGCCAGGGATACACAGTGAGACCTTGTTTCAAAAAAGAAGGGGAAAGCCGGGCGTGGTGGGGCACGCCTTTAATCCCAGCACTCAGGAGGCAGAGGCAGGTGGATTTCTGAGTTCGAGGCTAGCCTGGTCTACAAAGTGAGTTCCAGGACAGCCAGGGCTATACAGAGAAACCCTGTCTCGAAAACACCAAAAAAAAGGGGGGGGGTGCAAAAAAAACAATTAAAAGGTTTTTTTAGATGGGGTGTCACTAAATTGTCTAGGCTGACTTTGAACTCATGATGCCTTTGATTGAGTGCTGGGATTACAGGCATGAGCTACCATATCCTGAAAATGAAGTTTCTGAGGCAGTAGCATGGTGGGTTCCGGGCAACATAATGAAAATCTGATCTCAAAAAAAAAAGTAAATCCTCAGCGATTATGGTGGAGGATGTGAGAGGCCCTCGCTTTATTTACCGCACCACTGGGACTTCTTGGACAACCTTGAGTCACTGTGCTTGCACCATGCCCAGCTAGGAAGGTTGGAGAACGAATGGCCTCTCATGTGGGCAGACATATTCAGCTTCGTGCCCAGGCCCTCTCGGCCCCAGGCCAGTGACTTCATTGCGTGGGGCCTGAGGCTGGTTCCTTATCTCTAAAAGGAGCAGACTGAATAGTACTTATCTCATAGTGTTACCACAGGGTTCAGATGAGGTAAATGAGTGCTTTCTCTAGGATGTGGCCTCTGATGAACAACAGACACTTTCTGCCTTGTCTGGGTACCAGTCTACAGACTGCTGTCCCTTGAGCTTTGAAGTAGAAGGAAGCTGCAAAGACTAGCCAATCGATAGTCCTGGCCTCCCTTTAGGGGCCTGGGATGTCTTCCCTGGAGATTGACATCATGAACTTGAATGGTCAGGCTCTCTGATTTTATTTCACTCAAGCCTGGTGATGCAGGCTGTAATCCCAGTTACTCAGGAGGCTGAAGCAGAGAGGGCTGCAAGTTCAGAGCCAGCCTGGGCTATAGAAAAAGCCTCTTTTCCTCAGTAGAGGCTAACTTGAATCTCTGGGGTTTTGCTTGTTTATTTTCTGGTTGAGACAGGGTCTAGCTCTGTAGCCTAGGCTGGCGTCAAACTAAGAGCAATCCTCCTGCCTCAGCCTCTTGGTTGCTGGGATTATGGGCTGGAGCCATCATGCCTGGTTGAAATGGCTTCTCCTAACATGAAAAAGATGAGCTGCTTAAGGCCTGTGGTTGATACCAGCCAACCCTAGCACTAAAAAAACCCAGATCTGGGGCTGTAGTTCATTGGTAGATGTCTTTGTCAAGGGTTTCCATTCCTGCACAAACATCATGACCAAGAAGCAAGTTGGGGAGGAAAGGGTTTATTCAGCTTACACGTCTACATTGCTGTTCATCACTAAAGGAAGTCAGGACTGGAACTCATGTCAGGAAACAGGAGCTGATGCAGAGGCCATGGAGGGATGTTCTTTATTGGCTTGCTTCCCCTGGCTTGCTCAGCTTGCTTTCTTATAGAACCCAAGACTACCAGTTCAGAGATGGCACCACCCACAATGGGCCCTTCCCCGCTTGATCACTAATTGAGAAAAAGTGCCTCATGGAGGCACTTCCCCAACTGAAGCTCCTTTCTCTGGGAAAACTCCAGCTTGTGTCAAGTTGACATACAAAACCAGCCAGTACAGTAGAGCACTTAGCTAGCTAAGGTCTCTCTCAGCACTCCACAAATCCCAGCACTTAGGAGGAGGATGTAGGAAGATCAGAAGTTCAAGGTTATCTTCTGCCACTCAGAGTTCAAAGAAAGCCCAGGATGCCTGGGACCTTGTCTGGAAAACCAAAAACCTTGAGTGAGTGAGTGCCTTAATCCCAGAGCTCAGGAGAGAGAGGCAAGTGGATTTCCATGAGTTTGTACTTAGCTGGTTCTACACAGTGAGTTGCAGCCCAGTCAGAGCTACATCTTGAAACCCTGCCTTAGAATGATAAAGCAAGAAAACAAGCAAGCCAACAGACAGACACCCCAGCCCCCAAACCCTAAAGGAAATCTAGGATGGGGCTTGGAATAGCCTTGGCGGTCCTGGAACTCACTTTGTAGACCAGGCTGGCCTCGAACTCAGAAATCCACCTGTCTCTTTCGCCCAAGTGGCGTGCCACCACTGCCGGCGGAATATAGCTGTTCTTGATCCATCGAGTAGCACTAGCTTTACTCTCCAGCATCACTCCCCACAAAGGGGAAAAACATCCTAAAGGGAACTTTACCTATTTAAAGTGGAAGAGATGAGTCCTAGAGATAGTCAAATAAATGCATGTGAAAGTGTTTAGCAAAGCCAAATCATTGTGCAAACCTGTGTATGATGTTTGCAGTAAGGGCTTCAACCAAGGAGGATACCATACCTCATGGCTGACCTAAGTGTGAGTGGGCGCGTTTTATGTGGTGTAAACTCAGTCCTCAGCCTGATTTCTGTTCCTTCCTGCCTCCCTTCTCTGCCCTTAGGTGGCATGAAGCCCAACACGTTGGTGCTCGGTTTTTATGATGACGCACCACCCCAGGACCATTTTCTAACAGATCCAGCCTTCTCTGAACCTGCAGAGGGCACCAGAGAGGGCGGGTCGCCAGCCCTGAGCACGCTGTTCCCTCCACCTCGAGCTCCTGGGAGCCCCAGGGCTCTCAGTCCCCAAGACTACGTGGCCACGGTGGCAGATGCTCTCAAGATGAACAAGAATGTGGTTCTCGCCCGAGCATGTGGGGCTTTGCCCCCGGAGCGGCTAAGCCGGGGGTCCGGTAGCAGCGCTCAGCTACATCATGTGGACGTGTGGCCCTTAAACCTGCTGAGACCCCGGGGTGGACCAGGCTACGTGGACGTCTGTGGCCTTTTTCTGTTGCAGATGGCTACCATCTTAAGCATGGTGCCTGCCTGGCACAGTGCCCGGCTCCGGATCTTCCTGTGCTTGGGGCCCAGGGAGGCTCCTGGGGCAGCAGAGGGAAGGCTCCGGGCCCTGTTGAGTCAACTCAGGATCCGGGCAGAAGTGCAAGAGGTGGTGTGGGGTGAAGGGGCAGAGACTGGCGAGCCTGAGGAGGAGGAAGGGGACTTTGTGAATGGTGGTCGAGGAGACGAAGAGGCTGAGGCTCTAGCTTGCAGTGCCAATGCCCTGGTGCGCGCCCAGCAGGGGCGAGGCCCGGTAGGAGGCCCTGGGGGACCTGAAGGAAGGGATGGGGAGGAAGGACCCACCACAGCCCTTACCTTCCTTTACCTGCCTCGACCGCCTGCTGATCCTGCTCGCTACCCCAGATACCTGGCACTGCTGGAAACCCTGAGCCGTGATCTGGGTCCCACCCTTCTTATTCACGGGGTCACTCCGGTAACCTGCACTGATCTCTGATGCCTGTTCATACAGGGTTGGATAGAGAGGGCCCAGGCCCGTTCTGAACAATGGACGCCCCTCCCCCTGCCCCCAGTGGGCCCTGCCCTTTGGATGATGTGTTAAGTGGACCATGGTCTCCTTTGGGCGGGGGATGGACATAGTACACTAATTCTAGGTGGTTGCCCCATTGTAGGGGAGGACATTGCGGCCCTGTCCCTGGTCTTCCTCCGCTTCCTTCACTGGTGCCTTGACCAGAGGGGCTGGTCTCTTCTGTGACTCTAGGCTACCTCAGTGTCCCCATCCTGGCCACAGACGCACTGCCTCTCTCTCCCCGACTTCCTTGGGTGGTGATGTTTGTGTTTTGTTTTATTTTTCTAACTACTGACCATAAATAAAAGACCGAAACACTATGGGCTGGTGGAGCACTGCTGATGGGTAGGTGAGAGGGTGGGAAGGGAGAAATGCGTGAGGGGGTGGAGACAGATGCTTTCAGAGCCCGGGCCGAGAGGCTGCCACGTGCAAGACTGGGGCAGGGATCAGAGAGAATTGCTGGGCCAGAGCCTCTCAGAGCGGCCTGCAGCCCACCCTGCGGCTTGGCTCCAGAGGAGGGCGGTCTTCTCTTAACGGGAGGGGGCCAGAGAGGGGAAGGATTGCAGAATAAGGCTTGGGGCCACGTGACCCTCCCCTGGAATGTGGTGACGTCAGGGGGCGTGGTCGTCTCCAAAATTGGGGAGGAAGGGAGGAAAAGAAAAAAAAAAAGCCAGAAAAAGTTTCTTTGCGGGAGTCCCAAACGGGGCGTGGGACGGAAAGGGAGGGAAGGGGCCTAAGGCTCCGAACTCCAAGCTCTGAGCTTGTGGGGACCCTGACCTCTGTCTGGAGTGGAGTAACCCTATTACAGACCATGTCGGGGCCCACCTGGCTTCCCCCGAAGCAGCCAGAACCCTCCAGAGTCCCTCAGGGGAGATCGCTGCCCAGAGGCGCCCTGGGCCCGCCAACGGCCCACGGAGCAAGTAAGTGTTCCCCTCTCACACACCCAGGAATGGCAGAAGAGCTGCTGGCCATCTTCCTTCACCTTTTCTCCCCTGCCTGCCTGCTTCCTGCTGTCCCTTCCCCAAGCCAGAGACTTTCCCTGACTCTTGGTTGGTTCCCAGACTCCCAGGAATGTGAAGGAGGAGAGCTGCCCCGAGAAGGGCAGCTCTACCGAGGTACCCTTCTCCAGTCCCACCTTCCGTCTCTCCCTTTAGCACTCCAGCCTCACCCTAGGGTCAACTTTTGCCCCCTCCCACCTGAACACTGTTATCAACCTCCGGGGGTACCGGAAGATCGGGGGCCTACTTGGGTGGGATCTCACGGAGCACCCCAGCGCCTGCAGGTGAGAAGTGGAGATGAGGGTAGGGTCTCTCAGGGTCAAGGTGAGAGAAGTCTAGGTCGGGGTTGTCATCAGTATTTGTTCTTCCTCCTTTGCCTCTGTCTCAGGGACTCCCTCCAGACAGGGGGGTCATCCGCCCTGGCAGTCTGGATGCTGAGATAGATTCGCTCACCAGTATGTTGGCCGATCTGGACGGGGGTCGCAGTCATGCATCTAGGCGGCCAGACAGACAGGTGACTTCCTGTGTTCTGCCTCTGCTTCCCCAACCTAGGCCAGTTCCCTGCCCTAGCTTCTCAGCTTCAACCCACCCTCTTCACTCCCCACCTACCCTCTATGCAACTAATAAATACCTGGTTCAAGAGGAATCACGAACCTCCTCCTTGGCAGGCCTAGTCCATGGGTACTTGTCAGAAGTCATTGCAACTCTGGGGTTCCCACCTGGCATGCATGAATCTTGGATCTGGCTTTACTGTTTCTGCATTGCTTGTCTTCCCAGGCTTTTGAGGCTCCCCCACCCCATGCTTACCGCGGAGGCTCCCTGAAGCCCAGTGGAGGTGCTGTTCCAACCCCGATGCTCCCAGCATCCTCCTATGGTGGACCTACCCCAGCCTCCTATGCTACTGCGAGCACGCCAGCTGGCCCTGCTTTCCCTGTCCAAGTGAAGGTGGCTCAACCTGTGAGAGGCTGTGGACTGCCCAGGCGGGGGGCCTCTCAGGCCTCTGGGCCTCTTCCAGGCCCCCACTTTCCTCTGACAGGTCGTGGTGAAGTCTGGGGGGCTGGCTATAGGAACCACCGAGAGCCAGGCCCGGGGGTTCAGGAAGGAGCTTCTGGAGTACATATCCCTGCAGGAGGAGGGAGAGGAGGAGGGCATGAGCCTCAGGTAAGCCCGAGGGATATTTAAGATACTTACGGTACTGTTTTTAGGAGATGTTGTTAGAGTGCTTGCTTAGTATGCAGGGATCCCAAGGTTCTAGACCCAGCACTGTATAAACCAAGCATGGGGGAGGTAGAGGCAGGAGAATCAGTACATTAAGGTCCTGTTTGACGCATATAATGAGTTCCAGGCCAGCCTAGGCTATACGAGACACTGTCTCAAATATAAATAAATGCATAAGGTTTTAAGGTACTCAGAGGTCAAGGATCAAGTTGTCCAAAGGGAAGGGGCTTCCTTCCTCCCATCAGCTTCTGAGAGATATTCTCTGAGGAGATTTTGGGGTTATTTATGGTATCTGAGACCATAGGCAGTGCCTCTAAGCCCCAGTTCTCACTCTAGGGCCCCTTAGGCCAACCTCCTGAAGAGGAGCTGGAGAGACTGACCAAGAAACTGGTGCATGACATGAGCCACCCGCCCAGTGGGGAGTACTTTGGTGAGCTGACTTGCTGGATAGGGTGGAAACAGGGAGGAGACAGTGGATCTGCTGTTGTGGGTCTGTGGAGACTGATCTCGTTCCTCTCTGTCCTTAGGTCGGTGTGGTGGCTGTGGCGAGGATGTGGTTGGTGATGGAGCTGGGGTTGTGGCCCTGGACCGTGTCTTCCATATTGGTTGTTTTGTGTGTTCTACCTGTCGGGTCCAGCTCCGGGGCCAGCACTTCTATGCTGTGGAGAGGCGGGCATATTGTGAGAGCTGCTATGTGGTGAGCGGCTGGGCTGTGACAGAGGGATGATAAATGAAGCATCAAGAAGGACAGGCAGGTTCCTGTCTAAGAGGGGGCCAGATACTCAGTCGGGTGGGACTGGAAGCTGAAGTACAAGAAGGAAGTAGCTACATGTGGTGACTGGGGCTTATCTAGAGGAGAGCCTGAGCTACAGAGCAAGTCTGAAGGCAGCCCAAGGCACAGGTTTCCCAAGATCAATTGGTCCGTCAGCCAAAGGAACATTTTGGGTTTTGTTTCTTTGATTACTTGTTTGCTGTTTTGAGATAATACATCATGTATCCCAGGCTGGCCTGAGACTCTGATGTGTAGCTAAGGAAGACCTTGAATTTCCTCCTTCTGTTCATGAGATATGGGGATTCTGGGTGTGAAGGTCAGTGGACTTAGCATTTCTGAGGTCTAAGAGCAGCACTGAAGACAAAGAAAGACCTGTTCTTTGTGGTGCTAGGAATGGAACCCAGGGCTGCGTGCATGCTGGACAAACACTTTACCAACTGAGCTACGGCCCCAGGCTAAGGAATGAGTTAACTGTGGAAACTAGATGAAGGACAGCTTCTCCTTTCAAGCGGGTGGCTTCCTTCCTTCCTTCCTTCCTTCCTTCCTTCCTTCCTTCCTTCCTTCCTTCCTTCCTTCCTTCCTTCCTTCCTTCCTTCCTTTCAGACGGAGTCTCACTGTGTAGCCCAGGCTGGTCCTAAAGTTATAGTCCTCCTGCTTGAGCCTCCCAAGAGCTAGGAAACCAGATGTGTGCCACTGTGCCCAGCTGGAAGGCATTTTAGAGTTGAGGCTATTTGTGAAAGTCTGACAGCACACCTCAGAGGCGAGCACTCCTCAGAGGTGAGCATTCCTCAGAGGCGAGCATTACTGATTCATCTCACTGAAAGAGGAAGTGTGTGGAGACCAAATCCCTTGTCTAGAGGCTTCAGTGCTGCTCTTAGACCCCAGAAATGCTAAGTCCACCTTCCACCGAATCCCATGCAGGGAACTACACACGCCAGACGGTTGGGCAGAGAGCACCCCTTCCTGGCTGGAGAGGCTTTCCCTCCACTCACCTGCCATCCTCTTTTTCCGTTAGGCCACCCTGGAGAAATGTTCCACATGCTCTGAACCCATCCTGGACCGAATTCTGAGGGCTATGGGGAAGGCGTACCACCCTGGTTGCTTCACCTGTGTGGTATGCCACCGTGGTCTTGATGGCATCCCATTCACAGTGGACGCCACCAGCCAGATCCACTGCATCGAAGATTTCCACAGGTCTTGCCTGGATTCAGAATGTCTTCACTGACCTATTTCTTCATGTCCCAGGGTCTGCCTCTTCTGTTTCCACCTTCTGGTCCTCTCTTTCTTTGACACCACTTTCTTCCTCAAGACCCAAACACATCTCTTATATCCTTCTCATCCCTACCCCTGCCCCTTCCACCTTCTTTGGGCTTCATTTTGAGCCTCCTGAGGGTGTAGGAAGGAGGGAGGGACCTGACAGCCTCTTTGGTTCCCCTCCACTGCAGGAAATTTGCCCCACGGTGCTCAGTGTGTGGCGGGGCCATCATGCCGGAACCAGGTCAGGAGGAGACGGTGAGAATTGTTGCTCTGGATAGAAGTTTCCACATCGGCTGTTACAAGTGTGAGGTGAGAGGGTCCCTGGGCAGGAGCGAGAGCTTTGCAGAGCCCTGGAAGCTGTGGGAAAAGCACTGTGGGAAAAGACCCAGGCTAATGAAGGTCTTGTTCCTCCTCACAGGAGTGTGGGCTGCTGCTGTCCTCTGAGGGAGAGTGTCAAGGCTGCTACCCGCTGGACGGGCACATCTTGTGCAAGGCTTGCAGCGCCTGGCGCATCCAAGAGCTCTCAGCCACTGTCACCACCGACTGTTGACTGCTCTGAGAAGTACCTGCTGGGATCTCAGCCCCTGTCCGTCTGTCACCTCCCCCCAAATCTACCCTTAGTGTTTGCCATCAAATGTTGTCTTTTCTTCCTCTCTTCATGAAATAATAAACCCTGCAGCATTTAAAAGCACTTTCAACTCTGTTCTGTATTGGAGTCTCACAGGATGAGGCTGGGTAAAGCTCGAACCCCAGCTCTCAGGAGGCAGAGGCAGACTCTGTGAGTTTGGGGCCAGCCTGGTTTACATACTAAGGTCCAGGACAGTGAGGAGCTACATAATGAGATCTTGCATATATTTATCTTTTGTTAACTCTCATCCTGTACTTTTTTTGTTGTTACGTAAATTAACCTGTCTATTGTAGGCTAGTGATGTCTCAGATGATTGGACTTCTACTGGTCTTTCAAGTCCTTCAGACTTCTGATGGCAGATACAACCCCAGAAGTGGTGTCACAGATCCAGGTTACACCAGCCACTGTTCTGGCGTAGAAACCACAGTGCCAGATGCCAGTGGCCTGTTTTCTTCATCTTGGTCTTGCTCCAGAAGGGACAAATGTACCTGATGTGCTCATTGATTTCAATTTTCCAGAGGGAGGCATCATCCCAAGATGTCCTATGTTTACTTACGATGCTGACCTGCTTGGTGCATTTAGCCACAGTGCTGTGACATAGGCTAAAGCCAGAAGAGGTAGTTCTCTAAAGGACAGACTGTAAAGTATCCCAGGCTACCCTTGGTTTGAAACAGTGCTAGATAGCTGAGGCTGTTCTCGAACCCGGGATCCTGCATTCATTTCTGCAGTGCTGGGGCTGCAGGAGTGTGACACTGCATGTGGCTACTTTTCTTGTGGGGAATGGAGGGTGCTGGGGATGGGCTAGAGACTCATATATGCTAAGCACGTACCCAACCGCTGAACCGGACCTTCAGCCTCCCTCTCTCCTTTCTTGGCTTATTTCTTCCTAAACCCAGGTCCTGTCATACGGTAGGCAGACATTCTATCATTGAGCTATACTTCGCATTGCTTCCCTCCTCTTCCTCCTCCACCTCTCTCTTTTTTTAATTAGATATTTTTTAAATTTACATTTCAAATGCTATTCCAAAAGTTCCCTACCCCCCCCCCCCCCGCCCTGCTCCCCTACCTGCCCACTCCCACTTCTTGGCCCTGGCGTTCCCCTGTACTGGAGCATATAAAGTTTGTAAGACCAAGGGGCCTCTCTTCCCAATGATGGCTGACTAGGCCATCTTCTGCTACAGATGCAGCTAGAGACACGAACTCTGGGGGTTCTGGTTAGTTCATATTGTTGTTCTACCTAAAGGGTTGTAGACCCCTTTAGTTCCTTGAAAATTTCTCTAGCTCCTCCATTGGGGGCCCTGTGTTCCATCCTATAGCTGACTGTGAGCATCCACTTCTGTATTTGCCAGGCACTAGCATAGCCTCACTCAAGATAGCTATATCAGGGTCCTTTCAGCAAAATCTTGCTGGCATGTGCAATAGTGTCTGGGATTGGTGGCTGATTATGGGATGGATCCCCGGGTGGGGTAGTCTCTGGATGGTTCATCCTTTCGTCTTAGCTCCAAACTTTGTCGCTGTAACTCCTTCCACTTCTCTCTTGAGACAGGGCCTTCTTTCTCTGTGTAGCCCTGCCTGGCTGGCCTGGAACTCCCTTTGTAGACTAGGTTGGCCTCCAACTCAGAGATTTGCCTGCCTCTGCCTATCTGCCTCTGTCACCAGAGTGCTGGGATTAGAGGTGAGCTCCACCATGTTCCCCTCTTCTTGAATTATGTGTGTATGTGCTGGTTGTAAGACTTAAATCCCAGCACTCAGGAGGCAGAGACAGGAAGATCTCTCAGTTTGAGGCCAACCTAGTCTACAAGGGGAGTTCCAGGCCATCCAGGGGGTACACAGAAACCTTGTTTTGGAAAAAAAAAATTATGAGTACATGTATCTTGTGTATCAATGTGTGAGTGTATGTACATTTGAGTGTGGTGCCCTTGCAGACCAGAAGAGGTCGTCAGTCCCCTAGGCACTGGAGTTAACAGTCTGTGAGCAGCCAGCCACATGGGAGCTGGGACACCAAGACCAGGAAGTGCTCTTACTCACTGGACCAGCCCCTTTGGAAAATGTTTTTGAGAAAGGGTTTCAGAAAATTATCAAGGCTGGCATTGAACTCATTCTGCAACCCTTGAATTTGATTCTGCTTTGACTTACTGAGTAGCTCAGGTTACAGGCCTGTGCCAACGTAACTCTCTACTAAGTTTTTAAATGCCCCCTTGTAAATATACCTTATTAGATGCTGGGATTTTTTCTTCCTTTTCTGGGAGCAAGACTGTGGCATGCCCCCTTGTTTAGCTTAGTATTTTATTCATGGAAAAGGGCTTAGTGTTATCTTGGGGAATTAGGGATTTCAACTGGAAACTAGTGGATCCTGGTGGTTGTTTCCAGACTGCAGCGTAAAGACTCCCACTAAAGAACTGGGCATTAAGATCGAGATTTACACGTTTTGCAAGAGTATTAGGCTCCTCTGTCCAAGACAAGCAGGAAGAACGCATTTTATAAGCAGCACATACTGTATTTTTTGCAGGAGAAAATGGTGGGAGGAGATGCCTCTAAAATGGTTGCTTCTATGAATTCATTCCCTAGACATCCATCGTCCCCAAACCTCTCGATAGCAAATCCGCCCTTGAGGAGGTCAAGAGGTGCCCCAGCCCAGGGCTCTTGCAAAGCAACCTTTGGATGCAAACTAGCTCCTACCCAGAAGACCTTACGGGAGTGACACTTAACTTCTCCAGTCCCCTCATTTTCAAATAGGCACGAGCACGTTCGGAAGGCCTGGCTTGGCCCAGCTCAGCTTCCGTAGCTCCGAATGCTGGGGTGATTTTTGTCGCAAAACCGCGCGAGACTTCCGCATCTCCACCCTCTTCCCGTCATTCTTTTAATCTCGGAGTTTTAGTTTGGTCGGGGGTCTTGTTTGTACTTGGAGGCCGAGCTCCGGGAGTGACGTAGGGCGCGCGCGCGACTCCTCAGCTCCCCCCGCGGTCCCGCTCGCCTCTTTCCCTACGTCTCCCGGCTGAGAATCCCCGCGTCTCCTTCAAACCCTCAGTGTGGTCCATTGTCGCGCGTTCCGGTCCGCCCGGAAAACAAGCCCGCCGGCGCGCGCTTCCAACGGCCCCGACCGCTGCCAGGTGGGGGAGGGGAAGGAAAGGCCCGGGCGGCGGGATTGCGAGGAGAGGACCGTGTCCGGGGGCTTCGGGGGTGGACAAGGGGGAACCCGTGGGGACAGTGAAACTGTCGGAGCGATCGC
This sequence comes from Mus minutoides, assembly GCA_902729485.2. Lineage (NCBI taxonomy): Eukaryota > Metazoa > Chordata > Mammalia > Rodentia > Muridae > Mus > Mus minutoides. The sequence continues at coordinate 4,510,020 of LR749513.1, read as the reverse complement.
CCTGCCCGGGATGGCAGGCCGGCCTCGGCGGGAGGGAGGCGGGCGTGCTGCCCCCGGGGGATTGTCCCTCCTCTGGTCCTTGTTCATCATCACCGTGTCCACCCGCCGCCGGGCCCCAGGCCTCCTCTGACAGCACCATGGGTGACAGTGATGATGAATACGACCGAAGACGCAGGGACAAATTTCGAAGAGAGCGCAGCGACTATGACCGTTCCCGGGAAAGAGATGAAAGACGGCGAGGGGACGATTGGAATGACCGGTGAGACAATATTAACGTTCATGATCCCCACCCCACACAACCCTTCCGTGCCGCAATATTTTTTTTCCCCCGTTTCCTTTTTGCCTTTACCTTACAAAATCTTATTAGGATGCAGTCTGCCGTTGAGCCATCTGTATAGTTCAGTCTATTCACCGTTGGCTCAGATTTTTGAGCCTTTAACCAAAGTGACAGTCGGTATTAGTGGTGGACAGGAGCTCTGCACAGCTGGTTGGACTGCATCTTCTGGGCAGGCTACATTGGGAGACATAATCTCAAACCCAAATAATACGAAAGCACAAACTGACCAGAGTGAACAACCAACCTGATTGGCCTGAAACTCTTTAGGTAGCTCAAGATGACATTAAACCTCTGAATTAAGGAAGTATTCTACCATATCCTGTTTAAGAATTTTTTGAAGGGATTTAAAAAAAATATTTAGTTATTATATGTAAGTACACTGTAGCTGTCTTCAGACACCCCAGAAGAGGGCATCAGATCTCATTATGGATGGTTGTGAGCCACCATGTGGTTGCTGGGATTTGAACTCAGGACCTTCAGAAGAGCAGTCAGTGCTCTTAATCTCTGAGCCATCTCTCCAGCCCAAAGGGATTTTTAAAACAGATAATTAAGAAATGTGGAAGTGGGGGCTGGTGAGATGGCTCAGCGGGTAAGAGCACCTGACTGCTCTTCCAAAGGTGATAAGTTCAAATCCCAGCAACCACATAGTGGCTCACAACCATCCGTAACGAGATCTGGCGCCCTCTTCTGGAGGGTCTGAATACAGCTACAGTGTACTTACATATAATAAATAAAATAAATCTTTAAAAAAAAAAAAGAAATGTGGAAGTGTATTTCTTTTTTTATATAATAAAATGTTTATGGGGGTTTGCTTACATTATGTCTGTGCACCTCATTCGTGCCTGGTGCCCATGGAGGCACCTCTGGGAATAGATCCTCTGGGAAATGGACAGTAAAGATGATTGTGAATTGCTTTGTCGGTGCTGGGACTCAAATCCTAGTCCTCTGCAAGAGGAGCCAACCAAGAGTAGTTATTAAAAGGAGTGCTAAGCCAGGCGTGGTGGCGCATGCCTTTAATCCCAGCACTTGGGAGGCAGAGGCAGGTGGATTTCTGAGTTCGAGGCCAGCCTGGTCTACAGAGTGAGTTCCAGGACAGCCAAGGCTATACAGAGAAACCCTGTCTCGAAAAACCAAAAAAAAAAAAAAAAAAAAAAAAAACCCAAACAAAACAAAACAAAACAAAGGAGTGCTTTTAACTACTGAGCCTGCTCTCTTCCACTCTTTCCTTTTAAATCCAGAGGCAAAGTAAAAACAACAAGAACAAAGCCAGTTTAGTGAGCTAAGCGCCATAGCTCAACTTGAAAACAGATTTCTTTATTTTCAAAGATTTATTTGAGTGCTCAATTTGCATGTACATCTGCATGACAGAAGAAGGCTTGGGGTCCCTGTAGTTGCTGGGATTTGAACTTGACCTGGATAAGCAGCCATGTGCTCTTAACTGCTGAGTCATCTCTCAGTTTCTTTAGAGGGATTTGAAGTGACTTTTTGTGATAGAATTTGAGAGGTTGAGACCAGCCAGGGCTACATGGTGAGACTCCCTCTCAATAAACAAGTAAATATGAAATGAAGGGAAAGCCTGCCATTCAGCACTTAGAAAACCTTGGAAAAGATGAAGCCTAGTATGGGTGTGAGTGTGTGGATGGTATATGCAAATGAGTGTGATTTATGGGGCCTACAGCTAGTGCAATAGGCATCTGTGAGTGGCTTGAGCCACACATGGGTCCCCTGTAGGAATAGTAAGAACCCTTAACCACTGAGTCAGTTCTCCAGCCCCTAGCACATTATCGAAAATTAATTATTTAGTTTTTGGTATGTTTTTCGAGACAGAGTTTCTCTGTACAGCCTTGACTGTCCTGGAACTCACTCTGTAGACCAGGCTGGCCTCGAACTCAGAGATCTACCTGCCTCTGCCTCCCAAGCGCTAGGATTAAAGGTGTGCGGCACTATGGTTTTTGTTTTTTAATGTACAAGTGTTTTGCCTATGTGATTTCTGTGCACCACATTCATGCTGTGCCTGAAAGCTGTAGGAAGCCAGAACAGTGTTGTATCCTTAGAGCTGGAACTGAAAGGAGGATGTGAGCTGCTGTGTGGCTCCTAGGAGCTGAGCCTTGCTTCTTTTGAGAGCCATCTCTCTAGCCTCCTTGCCGTTTAGGTTTTGAGAAAGGGCCTCATGTAGAATAAGCTGACCTGGAACATTAAGCCTTTTCAGGGCTGGAAATAGAAGGGTGAGCCACCATGCCCAGCTCACCTTAGTGTTTCTTTAAGAAAGAAGAAAATCAAATTTTCTTTTCTTTTTTTAAGATTTATTTTATTTTATTATATGTAAGTACACTGTAGCTGTCCTCAGACACTCCAGAAGAGGGAGCCAGATCTCGTTACGGATGGTTGTGAGCCACCACGTGGTTGCTGGGAATTGAACTCAGGACCTTCGGAAGAGCAGTCAGTGCTCTTAACCTCTGAGCCATCTCTCCAGCCCCAAAATTTGCTTTTCTGAGTCTGAAGCTAGATGAAGTCCTTCAGAGGTCAAAGTGGCTTTGGTTACATGTGATAAGTAGGCATGATCATTGCAAAGGAACTTAAGTTCTGAGGAGCAGAACATGGCCATCTATGTAGTGCTTTGGAGAGCCTCAGGAAAGAGACACTTAGCTGGACTTCTAGGGAATTCCCTAGACACAGGTGCTGTGAACAGCTTGGGGTCAGTAAGCATAACACAGTTGAGACAGGAGCACGTGCTTTTGGTTGACATAGTGGTTCTCAGACTGGATAGAAACATTTCTGTTTTTCTGAGTGGAGCTGCAGGAGTGCTGGTTGAAGCCGCTAGTACCTTAGGACAGAAGTCATGAAAAGGATGCAGGATTGAAGGAAGAGCATCACGTAGTGTCCCTGATAGAGAGAGCACTGTGTTCTGTTTCTGGTTTGGTTTTATGGATGAGAAGAATGCATAAAAGAACACTGTGCTGAGTATTGGGTAGTCAGTGCTCTTAGCAGCTGTGTATAGATGGGGCCTGAAGTGTTCTCACAGGTGCCATTTTTTTATTGGAGCGTTGTCAGCACTGGGGCTTCACACTTAGTGTTTGGCAGATGTGTGTAGGAAAAGAAGCTAAGAGAAGTTGTCACTAAGAGGAAAGCTGTCAGTATTTGTTGCTAGTGGAGCTTGCTGATAGAAACTCATTCTAGAAACTTGTATCTGTCAGTATGAGTAGTCCTGATGTTTAGCCTTTTCTGAGATGAGAGTCTATGATGCAACATGGCTTGATACTGTATAGTGAGAAGTGTCAGGAGCTATTTAAGATCTGGTAGCAGTGATTTTAATGTAACAGAATTGAAGGGCAGTGACAATTCTAGGCAAGTGTTCAAGCCACAGCTCTAGCCTGCTGGTGTGGTTTGAATCAGACCAAAGCACTTCAGAGTTCCTTTTGACACAGGGTCTTATGTAGCCCAGTGTATCTCATACACATTGTAAATACCTCCATTTTTAAGTGCTAGACTTACACCCTGCCTGCTTCAACTTACTCTTAAACCAGCTCTTTCCAGGAGCAGGGCTCACACCTGTAATCAGCACTCCTGAGGCAAACGCAGGGACATTTATAAGTTGGAGACAATCTTGGTCTAAGTAGGGAGTTCCAGGCCAGCCTTGAATACAAATGAGAGCCTGTCTCAAAAACCAAAAAGGGGGCTGGATACCTTTAATTACAGGAGTCAGGAGTTGGAGGATCTCTTGAGTTTGAGGCCAGCCTGGTCTATACAGTGAGTTCCTAGACAACTACATAGAGAGACCCTGTCTATTTATAAATAAATAAACAACTCCCCTGCCCTTACACACACACCAAATACCTAGCCCAGCTGCTCAAGAGGGTGAGCGCTCTGTCAGCACAGCAAGATTATGTTAGCTTTACGCAGAAACCAGAAAGAAAAGCCCAGATTATCTGAAGAGGCCTTTGAGTATTTCCTTTTGTGATAATATCTGTGTGAGGAGTGGTCATGTTCTTCCCCCTTATCAAGCCAGAACTAGAAGAGAGCAGTGCTCCTCCATAGCAGGGTGGGTTTTTTTTTTTTGTTGTTGTTGTTGTTGTTTTTAAGAAAATACTTATTTTTAATAAAACCACATACTTGCGGGGCAGTGGTGGCACACGCCTTTAATCCCAGCACTTGGGAGGCAGAGGCAGGTGGATTTCTGAGTTCGAGGCCAGCCTGGTCTACAGAGTGAGTTCCAGGACAGCCAGGGCTACACAGAGAAACCCTGTCTCCAAAAACCAAAACCAAACCAAACAAAAATATACTTAACTTGGCATGGTGACATAGGCTGATAATCTCGTCTTCACTTGAAGCTGAAGCAGGAGGATCTCAAGTTCAAGATCTGCCTGTAGGGGCAGCCTGTGCAATTTCGGTACACTGTGTACACTGCCTTGTGTACGGTGAGTTCAGGGGCAGCCTGCGTAGTTCAGGGACACCATATCAAGTTTTCTGAAAGGGAAGCAGGGCTGGGGTCTAGCATAACTCAGTGGTCGAGTGAATTAAAGAAGTACTAGATTCAGTCTCTGTATCTGCAGGATAATTTATATTAATGTGTAGCTTTAACATTTGTAGATGCTAAATGCTGGCTTAAGGTAGGTGTAGTGATGTTTCCCTGTGATCTCAGCACCTGGCAGGTGGAAGTAGGAGAAGAGAAATTCAAAGTGATGAGCTTTGGTTATGTAGGGAGTTGGAGGCCAGCTTGTGTGTGAACCATGGCAGCTGTCAGTCTACTGTGTCCTTTTGTTTGCTTGCGTGCTGGGCTGGAGGGTGGAACCAAGGCCTGTGTTTTCTAGGCAGGCATTGCAGCTGATGGACAGACAGCTCCATCTCAGCTTCATCTTTGCTATTGCAACTTGTTTTTACTTGCAGAGAGTGGGACCGTGGCCGGGAGCGCCGCAGTCGGGGTGAATATCGAGACTACGACAGGAACCGAAGGGAACGCTTCTCTCCCCCTCGACACGAACTCAGCCCCCCCCAGAAGCGCATGCGGAGAGACTGGTGAGGCGCATGGCATCACTTTCTTTTCGTACCCTTAGCCCTGCTCCTGCTGAAAGCTGCTTCCTTGCCTCAGCATCCACACACCCACCGTGCCTTTGTCACTTTTATCCCTTGGGTGAGAGACCATATCCTCCGTGGAGCCCTCCTCGTGCCCTTGTCCATGTTGTGGAGAGGTAGCTCTGGTTCCTTCTGTGTCTGACTTTTGTGTCCCCTACCCTCAGGGATGAGCACAGCTCTGACCCATACCACAGTGGCTATGACATGCCCTATGCTGGGGGGGGTGGGGGACCAACTTACGGCCCCCCTCAGCCCTGGGGCCACCCAGACGTCCACATCATGCAGCACCATGTTCTGCCCATCCAGGCCAGGTAAGGCATAGGGCTCTGGGGAGAAGGTGATTGCCAAGTTTGGGGGAATGTCTGGGGTTATGGGGGACTATGGTTGGATCTTGGGACAGGCTAGGTTCTAGGGTGCCTGCATGCTTGGAGTGGTGGGCGTGCAGGCTACCTGGGCTCTCCTTCTCGCTCACAAGCAAGCCTTTGTGATTGGGCACCCCGCCCCCCCCCCAGGCTGGGCAGCATTGCAGAGATTGACTTGGGGGTGCCCCCGCCCATAATGAAGTCCTTCAAAGAGTTCCTCCTGTCTCTGGATGACTCTGTGGATGAGACTGAGGCAGTCAAACGCTACAACGACTACAAGCTGGACTTCCGCAGGCAGCAGATGCAGGACTTTTTCCTGGCTCACAAAGACGAGGAGTGGTGAGTGCCCCTGCTTGCCTGCCCCCTTGGCCCTGGCCCTGGCCCATTTCTCTGGTGTGGCTGGAGGAGCTACAGCCCTGTCCTCTGGTTCTCCCCACCGTGGCACTTCCTGGGAGTGGGGAAGGGGAGGGAAACACTGTTGGCTGGTGGGACCACACCCACCTCCTTCTCTGCCTTCCTCACTGGGACACCTCCAGGCAGCTGACCAGAGCCATTTAGCCTCTTGGTACAGCACACAGACTGCGATCCTCTTGTTGGTGTGGGTCATTGTCATCCCCAGTCAACAGGACCCAGTGTGGCCGTGGGCTCCCAAAGGCAACGAGTGAAGCCAGACAAGAACAGCCAAGATCTCAGGGTCGTTTGACAGAAAAAGAATTTGAATTTTTTTTTCCTTATGTGGATGTTTTAATTTTAATCAACCATCTTTTCCCCCCTCCTGCTCCTCCTCCTCATCCTCTTTCTGCTCCTCCTCCTTGAAAAGAGCCAGAACTGGGAACTACACCCGCTCATCGACGGAGCTCGGAGCAAACCCACCTCCACCCCCACCATACCCAGCCCATACATGAGCCCCCGGGCTGAGCGGCGGGGCCGGCCAGGCAGACAGGCAGGGCACCGCTGTGCACAATGCAGTGGTCTAGCTGAATGTATTGCTCAGGCAGCTAGTCAGTCAGGGCCCCCACCGCGGAGGCCCGCGGGGGCGGGGCATCTAGGCCGGTCACCCCAGCCAGGAGCCAGCGGGCAGCCCGCCAGCCAGCATGGGCCCTGGGCGCCACTAGTTAAATCTTGAGCTCTGTTTGACCAAGCAGCCAAGGTAAAGACCCTGGAGGTGACGCCTGCGGCTTTCCTCTCTGCTCAGCCTGTTCTGTTCTGTCTCATGTGCCCTTCTGACTGCCCTGTGTGTCTTGGGATCGCTCGTGCACCTTCCATTCTTTCTCTCTCCATGTTCTTGCTCTCTGCTAAACACTTCTTGTTTCTGTTTTCTCAACCTGTCTGTCTTTGTTTTAGATTTTGGGGCCCTCACATTTCCCCCATTTCTCCTTTTCTCCTTCCCCTAATTTCTTCTGCCTTTGTTTTTCTCCCCTGCCCTCAGAGGCCTATTAAAATGTTTTCTTTTTCATACTCTGCCCAGATCCTAACCCTCCAGCCCTCTTCTATCCCATGGCCTACCTGAGGCTGTGCAGGCACTTGGCCTCTTTTCTTTGCTCTTTTCTGCCCCTTCTGCCTTTTCTTCCTTTGAGGGGAGAAAGGTGTCCTGCCTTTTGGCCTTTTCTATCTGGTACACTTCAGGTTTCCTTCTGGCTCCACCTGGGGTGGAGGGAGTTGGTGGGAACCTCATCTGGGCTTGGCCAGGAGAGGGAGGTTGTCTGGGGCTCCTGCTCCCTTAGCTTTTTTCTGAAGCTATGGGAAAGGGCACCTTCTCAGGCTAGTGTTTCCCAGAGGCTCACAGCAGTAGAGCTGCCTCATAACCCTGGCCTTCCCCAGAGCCATGGTCCTCCTAACCCAGAGCTCTCAATTTCTGGTTCTCCCCAGATCTTTCCAGAGTACGACCTCTGGTTCCTTTTGGGGTGTTGGGTGGTTTTAGTGCACCCCTTTCTTGATTTTAAGACCTTCTGTGGGTGTGAGAGGCTATGCCCTCCCTTTCTTGGGCCCCTCCCCACATTCTGGTCTTGACTGCTCGTAACTGTTTTGTCTCTCCCATCCTGCTTGCTTTCTTGTCCAGGTTCCGATCTAAGTACCACCCTGATGAGGTGGGAAAGCGTCGGCAGGAGGCCCGGGGGGCCCTGCAGAACCGACTGAAGGTGTTCCTGTCCCTCATGGAGAGTGGCTGGTTTGATAACCTTCTCTTGGACATAGACAAAGCTGATGCCATTGTCAAGATGCTAGATGCAGGTATGGGCTTAAAGTGTAGGGAGGTCTTGGCTGGGAATAGAAACCAGAGCCCTTGGGTTGTGACCTGCTATTGTCATTGGTAGCTGTCATTAAGATGGAAGGTGGCACAGAGAACGATCTCCGAATTTTGGAGCAAGAGGAGGAGGAGGAACAGGCAGGCAAGACTGGGGAGGCCAGCAAGAAAGAGGAGGCCCGTGCTGGACCAGCCCTGGGGGAAGGAGAGCGCAAAGCCAACGATAAGGATGAGAAGAAAGAAGATGGAAAACAGGTCGAGGGGCAGGGGCTGAGGGAGCTGGAAGCTGCACTGGGGATGTGGGGGCTTGGGGGCTTGGGGGCGTGTGTGACTAATGCAGCCAGCAAGAAAGACTGACATTGTCAGAACTATCTCATAGGCTGAGAATGACAGTTCCAATGATGACAAAACTAAAAAACCTGAGGGTGATGAGGACAAGGAGGAGAAAAAAGAAGAGGCTGAGAAGGAAGCCAAGAAGGTACGGTATGTTTGGCATGAGGCCAAGATGTTGGGGTGGCTCCTGAGGGGTCTTGATGGCTACTCCTGTTGCTTCCACAGAGCAAGAAGCGGAGCAGGAAGCACAGTGGTGATGACAGCTTCGATGAGGGCAGTGTGTCAGAGTCTGAGTCCGAGTCGGAGTCCGAGAGTGCTCAGGCTGAGGGGGACAAGGAGGAGGCTGGTACTTGTCATTTTCTCGCTTCTGCTCCTTTGGTTTCCTGTGTTGGGTGAGGGCGTGAGTGTATGCATAAATGCATTTTTACAAACCACTATTCATTGTATAGCCTGGTTAGCTCCCAAATAAATGAGAAGACCGTAAGACTTTTTTTTTTGGGGGGGGGGTTTCGAGACAGGGTTTCTCTGTATAGCCCTGGCTGTCCTGGAACTCACTTTGTAGACCAGGCTGGCCTCAAACTCAGAAATCCACCTGCCTCTGCCTTCCAAGTGCTGGGATCAAAGGCATGTGCCACCACGCCCAGCTAAGACTTTTTGATAAACTTTATAGAACAGTAGCTAAACAGTAACTAACCTATTCTATTCCTCTAAGCCAATCTGTTTACCTCCCAAGCAAAAGGCAAAATCCCCAAGATACTTGGATTTTTGTACTGATTTGGCTCTCTGTTCCAGATGTGGTCCCATGGTGTCTCTCCTCAGACCTCTTCCTCTTGGTCCTTCTCTCTCCTTCTCCTTGGCTGGGATTGGAAGTCCAGCCCTGTTCTAGCTCTGTTCTTTCCTCTCTTCAGCCATTGGCTGATGAGCTTTTATAGAGAATAAGTGGGGAAATGTTTACACATTCAGGCAGGAGATGCTTTGATTAAGCAGTACAGTGTCATGTCTGGATTGCAACCAGACACTGGGCAGAGAAATCAGCACTTGAATAGTATAAGGATAATCTTTACACTGTGTGTGGGGGGGTGTTTCTGGGGTGATGGCTAATTTTAAATGCTGCTTACACATTATATTTAAGTATAATAAAGTTGTACTGATTACTTCTTGCTTAGAAGAAGCACTTAAAGAAAAGGAGAAGCCCAAAGAAGAGGAGAAGGAGAAGCCTAAGGATGTTGCAGGGTTGGAGTGTAAGCCCCGGCCCTTGCATAAGACTTGTTCTCTCTTCATGCGAAACATCGCACCCAACATCTCAAGGGCAGAGATCATTTCTGTGAGTGGGGTCATCGGTCTTAGGGGCAGGGTTGGTGTGAATCCCAGATCCTTCAGGTAGCAGACTGCCTTTGGCGTCGGGAGGCCTGGTCCCTGTGGCCCCACCCTTTGAGGCAGGCCTGCTTCAGTGTGCGTTGTCTTTTCTTCCTGGGAGATGAAGGGCATTTGTTTAGGATTTTAAGCAGTGGAGATGAGGGGAAAGAGTGAGTTGAGTTCCTATGTGATTTTCTTTTCCCTTGATTCTTTTGACTCTTGCAGCTTTGTAAACGATACCCAGGCTTTATGCGAGTGGCACTGTCAGAGCCCCAGCCAGAGAGGAGGTAAGCTGCACGTGTTGGGATGGGCTAAGGAGGCTCACTGGCTCTGTTCTGGGACAGTGCTGATAAACTTTCTTATGTAGGTTTTTCCGCCGTGGCTGGGTGACTTTTGACCGCAGTGTTAACATTAAGGAGATATGTTGGAACCTGCAGAACATTCGGGTGAGTGTTGGGAGTGGGGCTATAGGAAGCATGGTTGGGCTCTGCGTGTCCATTTCTTCCGTGTCCCTCCTAGCCATGAGGATTCACCTGCTGGCGTCACTTCTGTCTGAGAAGTTCTGGGACTGTGGTTACGGTTCAGTCCCCTTTGGGGAGCTTGGGTTCAAGGGTTTCTGTAGGGCCCGTTCTCAGGGTGCAGCTCTGGAGCAGTCATGGCCTCCTTGTTGATTATGTCCCTATAGCTCCGGGAGTGTGAACTGAGTCCCGGTGTGAACAGAGACCTGACCCGTCGTGTCCGCAACATAAATGGCATCACGCAGCACAAGCAGATAGTGCGCAATGACATCAAGCTGGCAGCCAAGCTAATCCACACGCTAGATGACAGGACCCAGCTCTGGGCCTCTGAGCCTGGGACACCTCCTGTGCCCACAGTCAGTGACTCCCAGGGGATGGTTTCTAGTGTACCCAATGGTTCCTTGTGCTGCCCCTGACCTCATCTGCTTGTTTTCCTGATCCCTGGGTCCTACCCATAACCTTCTTTGTTTGCCCCTTTGTCTGGATGCTATACTTCCTCAGGCTTCCAACAGCATAGTGATTTGTGGGTTAGGACAAACGAACGAGATTAGGAATGTGGCAAGTGGTAGGAGACAGGGTTTGTCAGTGATGCTGGTCCTCTCTCTTCATGGCCCAGTTTCTGCGCTGATTTCTCTTCCTTATTGTCCATCTCATCCTTGCTAGAGCCTTCCCTCACAAAACCCCATCCTAAAGAACATCACTGACTATCTGATTGAGGAAGTGAGTGCTGAGGAGGAGGAGCTTCTGGGGAGCAGTGGAGGACCCCCTCCTGAGGAACCTCCCAAGGAAGGCAACCCAGCAGAGATCAATGTGGAGAGGGATGAGAAGCTGATCAAGGTGCTAGTTCTGACCATCTGGAGTATGTGTCCAGGGGAGTGTGTCATGCGTCTGTGTATCGGGGCTGAATAGTGACCTTGTGTGTCCCCTCTTCTCCCAGGTCTTGGATAAACTTCTTCTCTATTTGCGTATTGTGCATTCTCTGGATTATTATAACACCTGTGAGTACCCTAATGAAGACGAGATGCCCAACCGCTGTGGCATAATCCACGTTCGGGGGCCCATGCCTCCCAACCGAATCAGTCACGGAGAAGGTACATGGCAGGTCCCTCATGTCGTCTTTCATGGCCAACCTCTGTCTCCTGTCCTCCTCTTCCCCCTTGCCTCAGTCCCCCCCTCAGCCTGCCTTTGTCACCCACACAGTGCTGGAGTGGCAGAAGACATTTGAGGAGAAACTGACTCCGCTGTTGAGTGTGCGTGAATCTCTTTCTGAGGAAGAGGCCCAGAAGATGGGTCGGAAAGACCCAGAGCAGGAAGTGGAGAAGTTTGTTACCTCCAACACGCAGGAACTGGGCAAGGATAAGTGGCTATGTCCTCTCAGTGGCAAGAAATTCAAGGTCTGGGATGTGAAAAGAATTGGTAGGGTGGATTGGGAGAGGGGCTTGGGTAGCAAGACCCCCCAAAAGCCTGGAGGAAGCTGTTACCTTCCAGCGGGGTTCGGTGGAGAAGAGACTGCAGCATGCTGTCCGTCCTCATCCCCTCCTCCCAGGGCCCGGAGTTTGTGCGCAAGCATATCTTCAATAAGCATGCTGAGAAGATTGAGGAGGTGAAGAAGGAGGTGGCATTCTTCAACAACTTCCTCACAGATGCCAAGCGCCCAGCTTTGCCTGAGATCAAGCCAGCTCAGCCACCTGGCCCTGCCCAGAGTAAGATACGATCTGTGGTGGCTGTCATACTTTTGACTTTATTTTTCTTTGAGAAGTGTACTCCACTAGCCTTCAGGCCCTGTTCCTAGAATTCTTGTCAGTCCCTTTCCTCTCCCGCAGTAATTCATGTTCCTGTCCGTGTTGTACTCCCCCCAGGCCTGACTCCAGGACTTCCCTACCCACATCAGACGCCACAGGGCTTGATGCCGTATGGTCAGCCCCGGCCTCCCATCTTGGGCTATGGAGGTGAGTGTGGAAAGGCAGTATAGGGGTTTGGTGTCTCTAGGGGGCTACAAAGCTTAGGCTGAGGTTGAGGTCAGTTTTTAGTTCACCCTGGGTCTTTGTCATAGCTGGTGCTGTCCGCCCTGCAGTCCCAACAGGAGGGCCTCCATACCCCCATGCTCCATATGGTGCCGGCCGTGGGAACTATGATGCTTTTCGAGGCCAAGGTGGTTATCCTGGGAAACCTCGGAACAGGTGAGCCCTAATGATGCCCAAGCTGCCTTTCCCCCTCTCTGACTATAGGGACGTCTGTTCACACTTCCTTTATTTCACAGGATGGTTCGAGGAGACCCAAGGGCCATAGTGGAGTATCGGGACCTGGATGCCCCAGATGATGTTGATTTCTTTTGAGCCATCTATGTCCCCTCCTTCTGCATTGCTACATCTGTACCCGTGTCCACTTTACCCCATCAGCTGAAATTTTTTTTGTACGTTATTTTACCCACTAGTAAAAACACTTTGGTAGTGTCTGTTAACTGTGTGCTGTATGTCCCTTCCCAAACACAGGCTGGGCCATAGTAAGCTGAATTACCCCAATTTATTATCATTTGTCAGAACAGTATCTCTAATTCCAGCTGGCCTAGAACTTGCTGTGTAGACCAAGTTGGCTTTGAATTCAGATTCACCTGCCCATATCATTGTGCCTGGCCCAAACGTGATCGCGGTGGGGGCCTGTGCGAAGTAAATAGGTGTCTGTGCTCAGTCTCAGTTCTGGGGTCTATCTGTCCACAGGCAAACAGTGCAGGTGGGGCGGGTTGATTCATATATGTCTGGTGAAGCACAAGTTGTAGAAGGAATTGGAATCAAAGACACTGTTTACCTTTTGCCAGCTCACCCATCCTGCGGCTTGTAGTTCACAACGGTTTTTCGGAGTGCCCCAGTAGTGTGGGTCCAATATCAAGACATAGACTTCCGAACCCGGCCCCTCACAGATCCCCAGCAGGGCTTTGGACTGGGCATCTGCATCTCCTCCTACCATTACTGGGCCCCCACCCGCTGTGAAGTGTGAATAAAGCCGCTCCACTTCTCCCCTAAGCCCTGCTCCGCGGGGCAAGTGCCATAGGCGCCCTTGAGGTCCTCCGAAGTGTTCTAGGCAGAGACTGGCCTCTACACAGCCGATCCAGTTACGGGAGCCCCGGAATCCGGGGGGCTTGTCGCCCATGTCCTCTAGGGCTCCCTGCAAGGCTGGCAGTCCAGGCACGCCCGAGGACTGGCCCTCTGGCCAGGAGCACAGCGTCTGCAGGGTGCGGTAGCCGCATCCCCAGCCACGGTCATCCAGTCCATCACAACCGTAGTGATAGTAGGGAGGGTCAGTCGGGCGGGATCCTGGCAGGGCACAGGCAGGCCCAGGTGCACGTCCCTCAGCAGCTCCAGGGTGCTCGGTAGAGCAGCTGTCATCGAGGCAGGGCGAATTCCGGGTTCCTGGTGTTTTCTGGGACTGGCTACGGGCAGTGTGGGCACGGAGAACTCTCAGTAGGCAGGCTAGTGGCAGGAGAGAGGATCCCACAGGCAGACAAACTTCGGAGCCTTCTAAAAGGCACCGGCAAGCCAGCCTTGCTGCGCAGTCGCAAGCTCCACCCTTAGGGGCGGACCCAGCGCTTGCTTCCGCCGGATGCTGCGGGCAGGGTGCATCAGTGCTCACCAATCCTGAGGCTTCTGTTCCCAGCGTCTCTGATCTGATCCCCGCCCCAACTTCCCGCGTGTTGCACAGACTCTGGTGGATGTAACAGTTTATTGGCGGCCCAGAGGGGCGAAGGCACCGCGGGGAGGGGAGCTTAGCCCAAGACATGCAGAATATGGGGAGCCCCTAGTGGGAGGAAGTCGGGGCGGAGTGGCCAGGGCCTGGGGGCTCGGTCGTATTATATCCCAGCCCTTAAATAAATAGTGTATATACAGCTAGGGGCTCGGGCAGAGCGGCAGGACCTGGGGTCCCCCAAGGGGTCACAGGTCTGAGCAGCGCTCCTGCTTGCTATAGTGGTCGAACTGGTTCTTCCAGTGCACCATGTAGGAGCTCCAGCGGTGGAACTCGGCCTTCCACTGGCGCTCCGCCTCGTCCAGCGTATCTGCGGCCAGAGCACCCCGCAAGAGTGGGAGAAACGGAACAGGTCGGGTAGTGGAGATCGGTCGTGAGTGCGCCGGCACACACGCATTGACGGAGGCCGAGCGGGGTGGTGGAAAGAGAACAGTGGATGATCCGGAGAATGAAGGTAGAGGTGGAGAGGTGTAGCAGGAAGGAAAGGAAGAGATAAAAATCACCGGAAGACGGAGGGGAGGGACAGGATCAGAGTGGGAGAAGGGTCCATGGGTTGGTGGGGAAAAGAGAAGATACAGAAATAGTTGGCGATTATAAGGCCCTTTGGCTGACGCCAACTAGCCCCGGATCCTTCTCTCCTCAACACCAGGCTCAAGCTCCAAAGGATAATTTTTTACATTAAAAAAATATATCCCGTTTTTTGAATTTTTGTTTAACAAAGATCCCTGAGTCTGTCCAGTTTGTCTCGGCTTGAGAATGGAGTGGGGTGCTGTATCCCTGAGAGGGGCCCTTTCTCAGCTACACACTAGAGTAAGTGTGCTCTGAGGCCAGAAGGGGAAAGGATTGCAGTTAAAGCCATGGAAGCCCGGAGTGGAGGAGGTAAAGGAAGAGGAGGAGGGACAGGGCTAAGTCCGGCCCGGGCCTCGGGGCAGCCTCCCCATGGGCGGGGCTTGGGCAGGTGCAGGGAGCCTCCGTGGCTGGGGAGGTGGAGAAGAGAGGGATTACATCCTGTGTTTTGCACCCCATCTCTCTCCCCTCCTTCCAACCCTTGCCACCTTGTGCATTCCCTGCAACCCCCACTCCATGCGCCTACCGGTGGCGCTGAGCAATTTGGGGAGAAAGCGATTCCAGAAGGCGCAGGTCTGGGCGCGCAGTCCCCGCCGCACCTCTAAGGGCTTCAGGTTCAGGCTCACATACTGCTGCGCGGCAGTGGTGTACGGTGGCCACTGTGGAGACTTGGAGTCTCGAGGGTCATTGGGGTCCCTGAGGAAGGAAAGGGAAATCTCAGCCTGCCCAGAGGAATAAGGAATGAAGACGTGGATCATTTTCCTGACTCTGGACCCTCTTCAACTCTTAACACTCCACTCTTCTCCCTACTCCAGCCAGCCCCTCCCCCACCCTAGCCCCGTGTGTGTGTGTGTGTGTGTGTGTGTGTGTGTGTGAGAGAGAGAGAGAGAGAGAGAGAGAGAGAGAGAGAGAGAGAGAGAGAAATGAGTGTTATTCATGTATATGAATGAGTATATTCATGCTTCTGCCTCAGTTTCCCAGAGTACGGGATTACAGACATGGATAGGTTCCCTTCTCATTTTAAGTTCCTTCTACCATTCCACCACCTAGGGAAGTTTTCTTTCCACTGGATGTCTCTGTCTCTTTCTCCATTTCCCTTTGTTTTCAAAGCATTTCTAGCTGGGTGCGGTACTACAGGCTTTAATCCCAGCACCCGGGAGGCAGAGGCAGGCTAATTTTTCTGAGTTTGAGGCCAGCCTGATCGACATGGAGATTTCCAGGCCAGCCAGTGCTACATAGTGAGACCCTATTTTAAAATAAAAATTCTAGGATTGTGCTTTTAGCTGTGTAGGTAGGTGCAGTCCTGTCTCTCTACAATTACTACTTTTACTTTGGGAAACACAAAAATCAGAGGCACCCAAGGGTTTGTGCGTGTTAGGCAAGTAACTACTAGCTGAGCTATACCCCCAAATCTCTACTGCCTTTCTCTGTCTTGTCTTTCATCATCATCATCATCATCATCATCATCTGTGTGGGTTCGTGTGTGAGTGAGAGAGAGGTTTGGAGGTCAGGGGTAGCTTTGTGGTTCAGGGATCCAACTGAGATAGGCTTGCAGGGCAATCCCTTTTATCTGTTGAATACCAAGTTGCCTTGCTGTCTTTTAGAGTGCTGGGGTGGCCTCATATACATTTGCTTTTCAGCCGTCTGCCAAGGAGCCATGAGCTACGGAGCCGGAGCCGTTCCCAGCCCTGGGGGGCGGGGGGGCTCTCACTCTGTCGTCCCAGCTAGTCTGTAACTGTGTAGATCAGAATGTCCTCTCCCTCCTGTGCTGGGATTCAAGGTCCCCAGCTGGTTTTGTCTTTTAAGGACTCACTCCCTGTTCTGCCTGTTCTGCCTGCCTTGTTCTCCACATCACCTGAGACTTTCTCTCCACCCCTTTGTGAAGTTTTCTTCTTTTTCACTGCCATCCATGGGTACCCCTCTCCCCTGGACCCCCAGACGCCATTCCCACTCCAATACCACTGACCCTGTGCGGGCAAAATTGGTCCAGTATTTCATAAGTCGCTGAGCAAAGATTCTCTCCTCCGTGGTATAGTTCAGTGAGGGATCCAGGGGGAGCCCAAAGATGAACTCGATTTCATAGCCGTGGGGCACCCCCATCCAGAGGGGCCAAGTCAGTGTGGAGGCACGGTGTTCAAAGACATAGGCATAGACCCGGGCCCCTTGGGCAGCCAGTCGCCCAGCCAGCTGGGCCACAGGGCACACAACGTTGTGGTCGCCTACCACTGCACTCATGGCATCTCTTAGGTGGGCAGGGTCCTCAGGGTGCAGCCAGTCTGTGTAATGCAGGACCACAGCCTCGGCCGCCAGGTCACTTGCTTGGGGTACACCGATCCGCACCCCAGCCAGGAACTGGGCCCGGCTGATGAGAGATTCATTGTCTTTGCTGAAGCCTGGGACCCCGTAAACCAGAAAGTAGGAGCCCTCGTCCTTCACCACACCCACCAGCACCTGAGGATAGTTGGAGATGGGGGAAAGGATGGAGAGATGATAGAGAGGCAGACAGAGACAGATGAGCAACCTAATAGCCAGAGAGATGAACCATTACAAAGCCAGAACTGTGTAGAATGGAGAGCGGGGGTTGGGGTGGGGTGGGGGACACAAAGCGTGGAGGAAGAAAAAAAATATACCCATAGTTTCTTTTTGGCCCGGCAACCACTTTGGGATCTGAACCACTCGGCAGGGAAGGACTGACTTTGGGACCCACAAACTTGGACCTCTAACTGGATCTGCAGTAAGCCCTCATGCCTGGGTCCCTGGGAAAGGGGAAGGACCGATGAAACCCAGAAGAATCTGGTCTGCCCCTATCAGCCATTAGTCACCTGCAGGTCTTGAAAATCTCCAGTATTGATGAGAGCCTCCGGTGTGTCACTGAGGAAGTCCCCGTCCACCACAGGCACGAAGGAAAATCGGAAGATACTTTCTTGAGGCAGGACGTGCCACTCGTGGTCCACCAGGTCCTGAGCGGGCCTTGTCCTCAAGCAGGCTATCAGCTCGGTGTCATTGCCACCAGCGCCACCTGGGGGACAGCCCACAAGGCGGGCCAGCAGTGTGGCCCTGCGCCTGGCTTCTCCGGCACTCACAGTGGCCCAGGGCCCATTGGGTGTACCACTCTGGAGGACAGCCCTGTGGAAGAGGCTCCTGCTGGGCAGAGACAGTATGTGCATGCCCACAGAGGCTGCACCCGCACTCTCCCCAAACAGAGTCACTGACATTGGGTCGCCCCCAAAGGCTGCAATATTTTCTTGCACCCATTGCAAGGCAAGCCGTTGATCCAGCAGACCTACGTTGCCGGGGGCTTCTCTGCTTCCTGGTAGGGCCAAGAAACCAAAGGTTCCCACTCGGTAGTTCATAGATACCAACACGGCTCCCTCAACCTGGGCCAGGAAACGGCCGTCATACACATCCAAGGAGGCTGCGCCGCTGTAGAAACCACCCCCATAGATCCAGATGAGGACAGGGGTGGGAGAAGAAGGCCTGGGGTATGGTGTCCACACATTAAGATACAGGCAGTCTTCACTCAGCTCTCGGTTGGGGTTCCACATCTCAGTACCCTCAAACCCAGGGTACAGGGTGTCCACGTACTGGTAGCAGACATTTTGGAAGGTGGTAGCATCCAACACTCCTGACCAGGGCCGTTTGGGCTCTGGTGGCATAAATCTACGTGAGCCCACAGGTGGCTCTGCAAAGGGGATGCCCAGAAAAGCTGAGACTGGGCCTCCAGGGGCCTTCAGGCGGATGCCCCTCAGCTGGCCCCCTCGAACCCTCACCAGCAGCTGCGGGTCTTCCCGGCCCTCAGCCCTTGCCCCTCCTCCCAGGAGGGAGAGGAGGAGGAAGAGGAGTGGAAAAGCCAGGGAAGGTGTATGCAGGGGATACCAGGGAGGCCTCATGACTGCCAGGACAGGCTGGTGTCTGCTGGGAGAAAGAAAGGTAAAGGGTGAGGACTAGCAGCTCAACGGGAGATTAAGAAACAGTCTTGCCCGGGGCTTATCAAGGAGTTGCAGAGGAGGTGCGGCAGATTGGTAAGGGGAGGGGAGAAATGGAGTCAAGCTAGGAGACACGACACAGGCAGACAAACACAAGATCAGACATACACACACCCATACCGCGACAAATGCAGCCAACTGAGATAAGCCTGGCCAATTAATACATAGTCTCCCTTGCCCGGCAAGTTCCAAAGGCCTCCATACCTCTTTCCCCTGCAGCTTGAGCTAAGACCCCTAGTATACAGCACAGGGTTGGAAAGGCTTTGTATAGGCCTCAGGACAGGTACGGGCCCCTCATGGACGGGGCACCTTCGGGAGCTTGCAAGTTATAAGAAAGCACAGCCCAAGCCTCTCCGGGGTTAGCCAAAGCCTTCTGGGGAGTGGGTTGGGCATTCAAGGTATCGGGAGTCCCAGGTTCTGAAGGCATCTTGGAATCTTGTCCAGTCCACACCTTGCCCCACCCTGCTCCGCCTCTCTTCTTTCTGGTACGGCCGGTTGGTACCCGTTTGCTTTACTTCAACCGCACCCCTCTCGCCTGACTCCAGCCAACTGTCTCACTCGCCCCTTTTGGGGCTCACCAGAACTCAAGACCCTATTGCATCCCCATATTGCAATGCCCTCCGCTGCCAACCGGGAGCAGTAGAGACCAAGAAGAGGCCAGAGCTCCCCGCCCGAGCTTTGGTGTGGGGTGATCTGGAGGATCGTGAGCATCGCAGAGGGGATTGAAGGGCGAGCCAGGACGTCTGTGTTCCGGGAGCTCCGGAGATCCCCGCAGCAAAGGCAGGGGCGCTATTTTGGGGGCAACAGCTGCTGTAGTTCCGGCGTCTCCAGCCAAGAGATCAAAATTCCCCGGGTCGGAACTACCCCCTCCGGGCGTTCACCCATCACCCAGCCAGTCCTGGTCGCCTGGATCTGGGGATAGTGGCGTTGTTGGAGATTAACCAGGAAACCCGAGTGGGGCTAATTATAACTCGGGGCTTCCGCTGAGCCTCCTTTTAGAGGGAGGGAGGGAGGGAGGGAGGGAGGGAGGGAGGGA
>LR749513.1:4398987-4490375 GCA_902729485.2 Mus minutoides | reverse complement strand
CCAGTGTCCCCAGACTTTGAAGAGAGTGGGGAAGGGGCCTTCAGGGGGTCCCTGCATGAAGGGAGCGCAGGGGCAGCGGCCGGCCCAGCGAGCATCATCAGTAAGTATGCAGCGGCTAGCGGGAGTTTCAGAGGAGTGCGAGGCAGTGGAGGGGCCCCTCTAGGCAGGCCCCACGGGGCAGGAGGTGCAGTAGGAGCTCTGTTGGGGGGCTTCGATCGTTCCAGGATCTCACGTTTCCCCCGGGGTGCGGATTGGTCCCGACTCGGTGGAGGGTCCCGAGTGGGTTGGGAGACTCACCTGAGGCGGCCAAGCCGGGCCGGGTCGGGCCGCGCCGGGAGCTGGAGGCGGCCAATGTTCCCCGGCGCTGGCTGAGCCGACAGTGACAGCCGCCTCCGGCCCCCCGCACACACCCCTCCGGGCCGCACGGCGCCCCCGCCCGCCCACTGTCTCCGCCCCCGCCCCTCCCCGCTCCCCCGGGCTGCCACCTCCCCTCCTCCCTCCCTTCAAGCCCCGAGACCCCGGGGAGCGGGGGCCCAGACACACTCCAGTGGTAGATTCAGACAGACCGACAGACCCGCAGACCCGCAGCGGCGGGGCAGACACCCACGTGACAGACGGACCGCAGCCTGCGGAGACACCAGACACTGTTCACGCAGGCGACAGTCTCCTGCGGTGACAAGTCACAGACAGACCGGTCGCCTTTCACGGACGGAAGGACACACTAACAGCTCTAATCCAGAAAGATCAGAGGCCTAATATTTGGCATCTGTAACCAGGACAAAGCTTGGGGCGGGGGTAATAAGAGAAGAGACACGAGAAAGCCTGGCTGAGGACCCCCTCAGCTGACACTGGTAGAAGAGATGACGTGGGACATCTCTGTGGAGACGAAAGGACACCTGTGGGAACAAATAACAGAAACACAGGCTCTTCCTTATAGGAAAAGACCCCTGTGGGCAAGAAGAGGTGACACGGGGACAGCTGAGAAGCCAGGCCACATAGTGGCATGCAGAAGGCTGTAGGGAGAGGCTGCATGCACTCGGCTGCAGCACTGGAAACTTCCGGAACCCCCGAGGGTGGGCTTGAGCTAATTCCCCTGACCGGTGACCTCCGGCTGTCATCACAAGGGTCCGGCTGGTCCATGACATCACCGGGCCAAGCTTTCATTGGTTGTTGTGGCTAGCAGGTGGGAGCGGCCTGCACTTGGAGCCCCCAGCCTGTTTGGGAGTCCCTTAGACCACATGCCCAGCCTTCTAGGGAGTCTCCCACTTAGCTGCACCTTAGTGACTGGGAAGTGTGCAGTTTTGTGCCCACGCGAGATCACTACATGAAAGAGACAACTGGTTCACGGGGTGGGTGGGGGCATCTGGCTCTGGAGCCTGCGGGCCGCTGCTGCGTGGGCGACTGGCCTGCACGCGAGAGCGTGGGGACGTGCGTGCGCGCACGCGATATGGGGAGCTGCGTGGATCGATGGGGGGTAGGGGAACACGTGCACGCATGCTCGCTGTGGACGCCGGGAGCTTTCCCTCGAGCCCCAGACACTCATCGGTCACTTCCTTCGAGCAAGGGGCAAAGGCGCGCTGTCTTGCAAAAGGCTGGCCCAGAAGATACCAGCACAGAGTCCAACCTCTCCCAGATGTGCGATTTTCATCTCTCCAAACTGCGACAATCCCCCGCCCCCCAACCCTCCTGTCCCTGGAGAACCTGGCCACTGCATGCCGGGAAACTCATCTGCAGTCCAGCTCACTCGCGACGGGTCCGTGCTGACTATCGCCAGGTGGCGCCAGAGGCTGTCATTCGGACCTTGAGGACTGGGGTGGGACCAACCCTTGATTATCTCTTTTCTAGTGTCTCTGGAAAGAGGAACAGACAGGGTGTGTGTTACTGTTGCTGTGGGAGAGAAAGAGTCTGACGCCGCTTCTGAGCATGGTAACGCCAGATTATTAAAACCGTGAAGGGAAATGAGGGAATGAATGAACCCACTCCTGTCCAGTCTTGAAGCTCAGATCCTTTAGCCTATAAACAGGGTCCAGTTAGTGACGGTATCTTGTTCCTTATCCAGTTGTTCCAAAAACAGGTGACCCTGGGCAATTTATCTCTTGACCTTTGTAATTATGAGTTTGTCTCACTGAAGGAAAGATCCTGGGACAAGAATAAGCTATCGATGGGCCTCAGGTTTACCATAAATCCATAATAGCTTAGACAGCTTAGTAAGCAAAAGGACAGGAAGAGGTTTGTGAGACGATCCAGTCAGTCAAGATGTTTGTCACCGAACATATGTAGGACCCACGTGGTGGAAGGAGAGAACCAACTCCCTGAAATGTGTCCTCTGACCTCGGAATGTACCCTACCCTCCTTAAATAAGTGCAAGAAGTGGAGGAGAAGGAGGAGGATGGGGATGAGGAAGGGGAGGGAGAGGAGGAGGAAGAGGGAGAGGGGGAAGAGGGAGAGGAGGAGGAAGAAGAAACAACTCTGAAGACAGCCATGTGAGATTACACTCGACATCAAGGATCAGTTGCTTTTACAAGGAACCTGGTGTTCCCTTTCACAGTATCTTGCTTTACCGTCTTCAGAAAGTGACTTCCAACATATGGTGTGACAAGGCTACTGGAATATCAGCCACCAATCACATCTGCACTCTCCAAAACAGGATAAATGGCATTCTTGCTCTGTTTAAGGCCATTTCTTAGAAACTGACACACAACTCTTGAGTTTCCCTTCTACTAACCAAGGTATATTTCTAAGGTGTTATTTTCTACGAATGAGGTCCAGAAATGTCTGTGTTTCGATGTCTGGACTGATCTAAAATTTGACTGTATTTTTTTCTTTTTGACACAGGGTTTCTCTATGTAGCCTTGGCTGTCCTGGAACTCACTTTATAGACCAGGCTGGCCTCGAACTCAGAAATCCGCCTGCCTCTGCCTCCTGAGTGCTGGGATCAAAAGTGTGCGCCACCACACCCGGCTGTATTTTTTTTTTTAAGATTTATTATTATACATAGGTACACTGTAGCTGGCTTCAGATGCACCAGAAGAGGGCATCAGATCTCATTATGGGTGGTTGTGAGCCACCATGTGGTTGCTGGGATTTGAACTCAGGACCTTTGAAAGAGCAGTGCTCTTACCGCTGAGCCATCTCTCCATCCCCAATTTGACTGTATTTAAAACATTTGAATTACATTTGATTGATTTATTTCTTATTAATATGTGTAGAGGTCAGAAGACAATTTGTGGAAATCAACTTCCTCTATCACATGGGTCCACAGATCTTGGTAGCAAACCCCTTTATTTATTCCCAGTAAGCCTTCTTGTCTGTCTCTTGGCTGTCTTAATAATAGGAAGAAGGAAGATCAGATACTAGAGGACATTACCTATTTGCTAAATGCTAAATGACACCTTCCTTTGTTTTTGTCATCGCGGGTCTGAAACATATCCAAAGTCTTTGGATTTGGAAGATGCCTTCATTTCTTTCACAAAACCAGTATCCGAAATTTGTAACCTGTGCTCCCTTCCCTTAATGCTCTAGGATTTGCATGGGTTCTCATGCCATGCCGGAGTTGTCCACTGGAGGGTGCTGTTTGAGATGTGTGATCCCGTTAAAAGAGAAACATCCATAATGTCTACTGGAGGGCACTGCTTGGGACTTTTAAGGCTCTTAGAGAAGGTGCATCTAGAGTGGAGGTCTTTGAGGGCACTGTGGAGTGGGAGAGGTGTAGGACAAGGGGTCTTAAACAGGGAAATTCTGTTCTGGGTACTGGTTCCTGACTTAGGTTCTTCCAGGGCAGGATGAAAGGGCTGGGTTCTAGCCAACTTAATCTTAGGTTTGTTTGACTGGGGGTGTCCGAAGTAGCCATTGAGTGACTCCGCTGAATCTAGGTTGTAGCTCTACAAGAGTGGGGAACCGGAGGCCGGGCAAAGCACATTCCTTTTTCTTTTTTTTTTCTTTAATTTCTTTTTAAAAATATTTATTTATTTATTTATTTATTTATTTATTTATTATATGTAAGTATACTGTAGCTGTCTTCAGAAGAAGACAGCATCAGAAGAGGGCATCAGATTTCATTACGGATGGTTGTTAGCCACCATGTGTTTGCTGGGATATGAACTCAAGACTTTTGGAAGAGTAGTTGACACTCTTAACCACTGAGCCATCTCACCAGGCCCACATTCCTTTTTCTGCTCATTGTTTTCTATGTCCCTTAAGATTGTCCTAAAATTCAAGTGTAGGGGCATGGCTCAGTGGTAGAGCCCCTGCCTAGAATCCCCCAGTGAGGGGCTGGGGGCATGGCTCAGTGGTAGAGGATGTTGGTTTAGGATGTGGAAAATCCTGGGTTTTTATCCCCGCCCAGCACAGGAGAAGTCAAGGAAGACAATGTCCCATTATTTTAGGAGAAGCCTTAACCTTGGATTACACTTCTGAAACCTGGATGACTGAGGGATACTGTCTTTTATATAACAGGAATAGCACTTTGGAATCTCTTTTTATCTTAAAATATTACATCTTGATATTTATTTACAGTCTCTCTCTCTCTCTCTCTCTCTCTCTCTCTCTCTCTCTCTCTCTCTTTCTGTGTGTGTGTGTGTTCACAAGTGTGCCATGTCACATGTGTGGTGGTCAGGGGATAAGTTTTGGGAGTGGTTTCTCTCTTTCTACCATGTGGGTTCGGGGGATGGACCTTGGGTCATCGGGTCTGATGCACATTGGGCAAGTGCTTTACCTTTGAGCTATAACTTCAGTGACTGCAGATATTTGCCATTGTACCCAGGAAAGGTGAAAGAGTATCATAACTGAGTTAAAAGGAGGAGTTTAACACAGACTCAGATGGCTCTCAGAGGCTCTGAGCAAATTCTTCCTCTCCTGTAGCTTCCATTTGTCCATGGCCCAGGCTTTCTCTGAAGCTGTACCCTTCTCTGGCTCTGCTGACACCTTTCCCAGCAAGGAGGTGGCATGAAATGCTTGCTGGTGACCACCTGCCCCAGGACCCCCCACTCACCATTGTTGTTGAGCTCTTGGGGTTTCCAAGTAAGTTGGAGGGGAAGGGCGGGGTGGGCAGGTTCGGGTGGTGGAAAGCGGGGCTGTAAGTACTTATTATCACGTACTTATTTATGCTTAAGATTTCACCTCCTGGGGCTGGTGAGATGGCTCAGCTGGTAAGAGCACCCGACTGCTCTTCCGAAGGTGATAAGTTCAAATCCCAGCATCCACATGGTGGCTCACAACCATCCTTAATGAGATCTGGAGCCCACTTCTGGAGTGTCTGAAGACAGCTACAGTGTACTTACATACAATAAATAAAATAAATCTTAAAAAAAAAAAAAGATTTCACCTCCTTTTACCTTCTTCTCTTACCAGGATACCTGTGGCTCCCAGGCCCTCCCTTCTGTCCCTGCCCCCTCCAGAGAATGATCTGGAAGGATTCTCTGTTTTGGAATCTCCATCTTTGAGAGCTGTTCTACTTTCATTTCTTTTCTTTCTTTCTTTTCTTTTTTTTTCTTTTTTTGGTTTTTCGAGACAGGGTCTCTCTGTGTAGCCCTGGCTGTCTTGGAACTCACTTTGTAGACCAGGCTGGCCTCGAACTCAGAGATCCGCCTGCCTCTGCCTCCCGAGTGCTGGGATTAAAGGAGTGCACTGCCACGCCCGGCTCTAATTTCATTTCTGTTGCTCTGATGAAACAACCTATGAAAAAGCCAGCTTAATAGAGAAGGGATTAT
The DNA here is from genome assembly GCA_902729485.2 of Mus minutoides. NCBI lineage: Eukaryota > Metazoa > Chordata > Mammalia > Rodentia > Muridae > Mus > Mus minutoides. The sequence continues at coordinate 4,484,667 of LR749513.1, read as the reverse complement.
TTTTAGCTCTACCACTTGAGGTTACTATCTGTTACTGTGGGGTTGTCATAGAAGGGCAAAGCTAATCACATCACATCCACGGTCAGTCAAGAGCAGAGATACAGGGATGCATTTAGTTTACTCGATTGCCCTGCTAGATTTCTCCACTCTTATGTAGCTCAGGGAATGGTGCCTCCTATGGCGGGCAAAGTCTTTCCACATCAATTGCCTTAAGACAATCCCACAGAGATGCTGGCCAACTAAATGTAAGTAATCCCTCACAAAGATTATTTTTCCAAGTGAGTCTAGGTTGTGTCAAGTTAACAGTTAAAGCTAGCCATCCTAAAAGCCATGATGTCCTAGAAAATAAGGAAAAGTCCTCAGAAAATGCATTTATCCCCAGTTCTTCCCCCAGAGCTGGCTATCTTGTACCTGCATCTCTCCCTAAGATGCTGAAGACACTCTTAGTCGACAAGTTCAACACTGTGAGCCTTGCCCTACCACCAAGAAGGCTCAAGAGAACCAGAGAAGTAGAGAGACATATAGATAGCATCAAAATGAGGAAAGAGGGCTGTCATAGTTTTTACCAGCTTGATACATAACTGGGTGGGGAACTCAGTGTTTTATCACGTCTTCTGTTGTGTTTGGACATATGTGAGTGGGCGGCGTGTGGATGCCAGGGGTCATTCTTTTTTTTTTTTTTCCTTGTTCTGGTCAACCCTGCTCCCGCTCGCTCCGGTCCAAGGATTCATTTATTATTATTATTCTTAAGTACGTTGTAGCTGACTTCAGATGCAACAGAGGAGGGCATCAGATCTCATTACGGGTGGTAGTAAGCCACCATGTGGTTGCTGGGATTTGAACTCGTCACCTGCGGAAGAGCATTCGGGTGCTCTTACCCGCTGAGTTATCTCACCAGCCCCCGCCAGGGATCAGTCTTAATTGGTTTTCTACTTTATTCCTGAGGCAAGGTCACTCAATCAAACCCAGAGCTCACCAATGTGGCTCCTCTTACTTACCTTCAGCAACACATCCCAGATTTCTATGACCAGGGTCCGGAGGTAGTAACCAAAATAATTAGCAAGTGATGTCCAAAATAACTATCACATTCTGTCAAGAATGAACATCTCCAGGTTACTCTGCCCTTTATCTAACTCTGTGCAAATTACGGTTTTTATGGGCTGTTTTGCCTTAGAAAACTCTGGTTCACTGAGTTCGGACATCAAGAGACTTTTCAGAAGCATAAGCCCGCTCCAGTCTGGTTACCAGTAAAAAAGATTTACCCCTCTCCCCCCACGTTTTAAATTTTTTTCTTCTCTCCCACATTACAGTGGGACTGCAGTTTCCTGTCTCCCCATTCCTCCTAGTCCCTCCCCCAAACTCCCCTTTCTCCTAGATCAACTTCTCTGTTGCCCTTCAAAAGAAAAAAAAAAAGCAGGCTCCCAACTTTTTTTTTTTTTTTTTAAGATTTATTTATTTATTATGTGTAAGTACACTGTAACTGTCTTCAGACGCCCCAGAAAAAGGCATCAGATCTTATTACGGATGGTTGTGAGCCACCATGTGGTTGCTGGGATTTGAACTCTTAGCCACTGAGTCATCAATCCAGCCCAGCTCCCAACTTTTAATTGGCTTAATCAGCGTGATTGTCAATAATTATCTCCTATAGATTATTATGCTACCACACCCAGCTTAAGTGGCAGTTGGGATAGGACACAGGACACGGGGCTTTAAACGTGCTAACAAGTGTTCTACCAATGAAGCTGCCACATCACTAGTCCTCAGAAGTTTGTGTATTATTTATTTATTTATTTATTTATTTATTTATTTATTTATTTTCTGAGACAGGGATGCTTCAAGGGACATTGGGCTAGGTTGTGACAAAGAGTTCTACCTGCAATTATATTGTTTTTAAAAATACATTTATTTAGTGTGTGTGTGTGTGTGTGTGTGTGTGTGTGTGTACAAGAGTACCATAGTGCATGAGGGTATGAATAAGTCAGCTCTCTCTTCACCATGTGGGTTCCAGGGATCAAACTCCTCATGTTCTTAGACTTGGCATAACGTGCCTGTACCACCTTGGCCACCCATTACATTATTCTATTTCCTCAGCCATATCTATCGACTTCTTCACGTGAGGACTGTTATTAGTGAACTTCCTGCCTTCTTCCCCTCCCTCCTTGTCCTCGCTTATGGTTAGATTTTATTATCTGTCTAAGTATTTACCTTTGTACTGTTAAAGCATTTAATACATTTATTAATTGACTGAGCTCTGAGGCTCTCTGAGAAAGCACTCTGTGAAATTCCAGCCTTGCTTAATCACCCGCCTAACTTCTCAAGTCATCCCAGCTACTATTTTTATGCTGTCAAGGTTTAATTACAAAGCTTCACATTCACTTAGGTATTTAGCATGGGGAGGGAGGGGCACGTGGGTGCCAAGGCTGCCTGTATGGAGGTCAGAGGACAACCTGTGAGAGTCAGTTCTCTTCTTCTACAAGGCTCAGGTTGTCGGGCTTGGTGACCAACACCTTCACCCACCGAGTGAACTATCTCCTTGTCTCTGTTGTCAAACTGTTTAATGTATAGTTCACACACACACACACACACACACACACACACACACACACACACACGTGTATATTACCTCCCCTTGATCTCTCTGTGTGGCTCTGGCTGGGAGGCAGAGGCAGGAGGATCTGTGTAAGTCTGAGGCCAGCCTGGTCTACAGAGTGAGTTCCAGGACAGCCAGGGCTATACAGAGAAACCCTGTCTGGGGGTGAGGAGGGAGAGAGAGAGAGAGAGAGAGAGAGAGAGAGAGAGAGAGAGAGAGAGTCTGGAATTACCTCTGACTCACATTCATAAGCAAAGCATATACATTAGGTCCTGTACACAGCTCAGATTTTTCCTCTTAATTTAAAAGCCATGAGCTGGTAAGATGGCTGCACAGGTAGATGTGCTTACCACCAGTCCTTAGGTCAGTCCTTGGGATCCACACGATAGAAAGAGAAAACCCATTTCCCTCCTGTGTGCTGTGGCATGCATACACAACACCCTTTATTGGGACACCCCCCTCTAAACCCAGCGCTAGGGAGGCAGAGGCAGGAAGATCTCAGTGTGAGGCCAGTCTGGGCTACATTGTAAATTCAAGCCCAGACAGGCTTTGTAGTGAGACCCTGTCTTTAAAACAAGGCAGGGGGCTCTCGAGTTCTGTGATTCTAGGATTTTTTTAACTTTTATTTAGGTTTTTCCATGTGTTTGACAGTAGTTTTCCCTATACTCTTATGACCCTTTTCACTTCTTCAGTATTGTTTAGTGATTTGAGTCTTCTCAACTCTTTTTATTTCTTTTTTAAAAAAGAGATTTATTTATTTATTTATTTATTTATTATATGTAAATACACTGTAGCTGTCTTCAGACACTCAAGAAGAGGGCATCAGATCTCATTACAGATGGCTGTGAGCCACCATGTGGTTGCTGGGATTTGAACTCAGGACCTTTGGAAGAGCAGTCAGTGCTCTTAACCACTGAGCCATCTCTCCAGCCCCTCTTTTTATTTCTTAGCCTATACATCTAAATATAATTTTGTCAAGTTTGTTGATGTCCCAGAGAACCAGGTTTTAAGCTTCATGTGGTAGATCGTCATTACAATTTGGTCTCTGTTGCTCTGGTAAAATGATCTGGCTTGTACAGCTTTCATAGGTTACAGTTCTGTTGAGGGAAGTCCAGGGCAGGAACCCCAGGTAGGAACCTGGCTGGAGGCGAGACCCATAGAGGAATGCTGTTTGCTAACTGCTTCTCCACCTTGCTCACAAGTTCATGCTCAGGTAGATGTTTACACAGCCCAGGGCCACCTACCTAGGGAATGACGCTGCCCATAGTGGGCTGGATCAATTAACAACCAAACAACCCCCATAGCATACCCACAGGCCCATCTGATTTAGGCAGTTCCTCAAGTGGGGTTTCCTTCTTCCTGGGTGAATCAAGTTTGAGTGAAATTGACAATAAAAGCTGAGCAGGAGCTGGGCGTGGTGGTGCATGCCTTTAATCCCAGCACTCAGGAGGCAGAGGCAGGCGGATTTCTGAGTTCAAGGCCAGCCTGGCCTACAAAGTGAGTTCCAGGACAGCCAGGACTATACAGAGAAACTCTGTCTCGAAAAAAACCTAAACAAACAAACAAACAAACAAAAAGCTGAGCAGGATGTCTACATCTATAAAATCACAGCACACAGGAGGTAGAGGCAGGAGGATTAGGAATTCAGGCTCATCCTCCACTATGAGTAGGAGTTGAAGTCCAGTCTGGGCTATATGGTACTTTGTATGGAAGACAGCAAATGAGTAAAAACAAAAGACATTTTCATCTTTGTTTCCTTGCTGATCTTCTTTCTCACTTCCTTTCTTTTTCCTCACCTTATCTTTCTCTTCTTTCTTTCTTCTCTCTCTTTTTTGAGGCAGAGTATCTCTCTTCCTCTCTCTCCCTCTGAGACAGATTCCCTCTGACTCTCAGAGTCTCACTATACTTACCAGGCTGCTGTAGAGCCCACTCTGCTGCCTTTGTTTTGTGGTAGGGTCTCCCTGTATAGCTCAGGGTGGCTTTAAACTTACGAACATACTGCCTTATCCCCCACATGTGCTTGGGTATAGACCCACTTGTGTGTCACCCTGGTGGCTTCAGTCCTGTGTGTTGGTTATGTTTTATGTCCCTATGTAAGCTATGGTAAAGAGATATTTCTCTCTCTCATATAAGTGTGAGTGTGTGTGTATTACATATATTATCCTGTGTGTGTGTATATATATATACATTATCATATATATACACATGTATATCATGTTATCATATATATAGGATATATACATACACACACATGTATGTATGTGTGTGTATCCTATATATATGATAACATGATATACATGTGTATATATATGATAATGTATAACATATGAAAGAGAAATCTCTGTCTCTGTCTTTCTGTCTCTCTGTCCCTCTGTCTGTCTGTCTGTCTGTCTGCCTGTCTGTCTGTCTGTCTCTCTCTCTCTCACACACACACACACACAAGCACACACACACAAGCACACGCACATGCACACGCACACACCCACACACCAGAAGATGTTACAGAGCCATTTTGGAAGAGGAGATTCAATTGAGACAATGCCCCTACCAGATTGGCCTGCAAGCAAGCCTGTGGTGAGTTTTCTTGATCAGTGATTAATGCTGGAGGACGTAGCATTCAGGGGGTGGTGCTGCCCTGTTGGATGGTCCTGAATAGTCTAAGAAACCAGGCTGAGCAAAGCCATGGGGAGAGTGAGTAAGCAGTGTTTCCCATAGCTACTATTTTGGTTCTTGTCTCCAGGTTCTTGTTCTGACTTCCCTGCATGATAGACTACAAGCTGTAAGCTGAAATAAATCTTTCCACCAACAAGAGGGTTTTGATCGGTATTTTATCACAGCAATAGAAACCTAAGATGCCCTGTTAGAGTAAACATTAACTATGCTGCTGTGTTTGCACTAGCAGGAGCCACTCAGTGGCTCTCTTTGGTATCTCCAGGACAGCGGCAGCTGCTCCTGCTGCAATGTGCAGGGTGGGCAGCTATAAAATAACTCCTGGATGCTCACACTCTGGGAGGAAGAACTAAGAAAGAGGAGACCAGCACCAGAGAAAAGCTGCAACCTGATCCCCAGCTCAGGCTCTGCTCAACTTTGTGAACACTCAGGCTGCCCAGGGCTGCCTTTCAAAGTCTCTCTGAAAAAAAAAAACAAAAACAAAAAACAATTAGGCATCGGAGCTGTGTTTGCACAAGCTTTCTTTGCAACTCATAAACCATAAACGACGTCATTTCACGGCTTTAACTCACTGAGTGCGTCCTTCTGAGAGGATACGCTCTGTGCTTAACTTTATGAGGTTATTAATCCTTACCAGCGTCAGGAACACTAGATAATGCCTGATCTGGTATGGCCGATGGAGCTGGCCTTGGGAGCCCCAGAGCTAAGCACCTGGCTCTGTACTCAGTGTCAGGAAGCATGAGCAAAACACTACTGGATGGTTTTTTTAAATGAAAAACATGTATTAGATTTTAGGTGAGATATTTCTATTTATCTCATATAATATATATGTATACATATTATCCTGTGTATATGTATATATACATGTGTGTATATATCCTATATATGATAATATGTATAATATATATAATAAAAAATCTCTGTCTCTGACTCTGTCTCTGTCTGTCTCTGTCTCTGTCTGTCTCTCTCTCTCTCTCTCTCACACACACAAAACAATCAGAGGATGCTCATCTATTAGAGCCCTTCTTATTCTGTGCTGGAGTTCTTTCTAATTTTTCTTTCATAAATATATATTTGCTCTGCTACACACACACACACACACACACACACACACAGAGAACAGTTAGAAAACAAATTAAAAATGCATATAATATAAATGGGTTGTTGAATATATAGTCATCTGAAAATATATCTTTATTCTCAATATTGCCTTTTTTTTCTTTTGAGATAGGGTCTCACTATGTAGTACTGGCTGTCCTGGAACTTTCTACATAGACCAAGCTGTCCTCCATCTCACAGGGTTCCACGTGCCTCTGCTCATTGAATGCTGGGATTGAGGTGTATACCACCACACCTGGCCTCTCAATATTGCTTTCATGCTTCATTTTAAGATGTTGAGAAAGCCATTTGTGGTGGCACATGCCTTTAATGCCAGCTTTAGGGGCAGAGTCAGTCAGATCTCTGTGAGTTTAAGGCCAGCCAGTTCAAGGTAGTTCTAGGACAGCAAGGATTGCATAGAGAGACCCTGTCCCCAAACAGACAAAATCAACTTTAAAGGTTAGTAAGATGGCTCAGCTGTTAGAGGTACTTGCCACCAAGGCTGATCCCTGAGATCCACACATGGTGGTAGAGGATAATTGACTCTCCCGAGCTGTCCTTGTATCTTCATATGGTAAGCTATGGTATTTGCACCCCAAACATATAAACAAACACACATAACTTTAAAAAGGAGATGCTGAAGGCTGGCATGGTGGTGTATATGTAGTGCTACCGTAACACTTGGGACATAAGAGGACCAGTAGTCCAGGATCAGTCTTGTCTACATAATATGTTTGAGGCTAACCTGAGCTATATGAAACCTGACTCAAAGCTACATCAAGATCCAGCAAGATGCCTGGGTGGGTAAAGAGGCTTGCTACCAAGCCTGATAACCTGTGTTTGATTTCCAGGGCCCAAACGATTGAAAGAGAGCACTGACTCTCACAAGTTGTCCTCTGATCTCCACACACAAACAATGATAGGAAGTCTCCAGTAGATATAATAAAAATTAAACAACAAACAAAAGAAAATGAAATACATTGATGATTTTATTCTACCATCTTTAAATCTCCTCCTCCTCCTTCTCCTTTTTTTTTTTTTTTATTATTCTATCATCTTGCACTCAACCCAAATACTTTTTACTGTGGTCACAAAATGGCCAGAGAGAGACATAAGCTGTAACCATCTGTGTTTCTTGCATGATCTCAGTATCTAGAGGAGCTTGTATTGAAACCACCACCTTCCCATTGATAAAAGCCTCCTAGGATATTTCCATGAGCACTGTGATAACTGTGAACTGTCAACTTCACACAGACTAGAATCATTTAAGAGAAGAGCCCCAATGAGGGGATCATACACCTTGGATTGGCCTGATGGTATATCTGTAAGAGATTGTCTTCAATTTAATCAATGTGGGACGATCCAGCCCACTAGGGGTGGCACCATTCCCTAGGCAGGGGGTCCTGAACTGTGCAGAAATCAAGCAAGCTGAGCACAATCAATCAAGGAATTTTATATCTACATTAATTTTCTCTGCTCTTGACTGTGGTTGTGATGTCACTAGCTGTTTCAGGATCCTGCCTTGACTTCTCCACAGTGATGGACTGTGACATGAGCTTGTTAGGCATCAAACTACTTTCTTTACTAAGTTTCTTTTTCCCCTGGGAAATTTTATTACAGAAATAGAAACGAAACTAGAGTAAGCAGCTTGCCAACCCTGCCCAGTACAAAGAGGAATCTCCTTTTTTTTTTTTTTTTTTTTTTTGGTTTTTCGAGACAGGGTTTCTCTGTATAGCCCTGGCTGTCCTGGAACTCACTCTGTAGACCAGGCTGGCCTCGAACTCAGAAATCTACCTGCCTCTGCCTCCCGAGTGCTGGGATTAAAGGCGTGTACTACCACGTCCAGCCTAGGAATCTCCTTCTTTCAGTGTGACCATGTCCAGTCTCCCCAGCACAATGAAGGAATGGTCCTTCAACAGCTCAGGGACCTCACCAACATCCTTGGCCAAATGAGGCTGTACCCCTTCCTAAGCTCCTGAAAGAGATTTCCACAGCAGGCTTCGTCCCCATTTGTGCAGCTCTGGCAAAGCTTACCAGGGATGCCATTTCTTCTGCTAGTGCCACTGTAAGAATTAAAAGTTTTTAATGCTTAGTTAAGTAGTGTATATGCATGTGTGTGCACATATGTGTGTGCACATGTTGTATGTGCACATGTGTGTGTACACATGTATGTATATGGAGCTCAGAGAGCAATGTCAACTGTTTTTCCTCAGGTGCTGTCCATATTTTCGTTTTTATTCCTCATTGTGTGTGTGTTTGCACGTGTGTCAGTGCATGTGGGAGAGTACCTATGCACTTGTGTGGAGGCAATCCAAGGTTTATGTCTAGATTCACCCGCAATAGCTCTTCTATCTTATTCAATGAGGCAGGGTATCTCAATCAGACCCAGAGTTCACTGACATGGCTAATCTTGCTCTCTGACTTGCTCTAGGAATCCTTTGTCTCTGCCTTTCAGGGCTGGAACTACAGGTGTTCCTTTCTGCCTGAAATTTACATGAGTTTTTAGAGATCCAAATTCCACTCCTCAAGCTTGCAGGGCAAGCCCTTTAAACCACTGACCCACCTCCCCAGACTTACCTTGTTTTCTTGAGGCAGGTCCCTCATTGAACCTGGAGCTTGCCAAGTAGGCTGGGCTGGCTGGCCAGTGGGCCCGAGGGATCCGCCCATCTCTACCTCCCCAGGTCTGGAGTTACAAATGTGCACCATAAAGTACCTGGTTTATTTCATGTGTTCTGACGGTTGAATACTGGTCCTTGTGCTTGTACTTTGCCCACTGATCAATCTCCCCAGCCCTCACTGTTAGCATCTTGATTAGCAGAAACCATAATCACCCTAGGAATCCCATCTGTGGTATATTGCATTACTTATCAGAAATATTTACTTTCACTCCTTGGACCAATTATATGTCCCTGCCTCGTTGATATCAGACTTGGCTTATGACTTCCATTGCTTCTCCCTGCTATCTTTAATATCCTTGTCCTGTCTGTTCCAGGAAAAGCACACAACTTGTTTAAGCCAGCAGAATATGTGATGAACACCCAGCATCATTAAAGGTAAATAACCTTTAAAATGAAGATATTGATCACAATGGTTAGCGTTTATGATCAACTTGACACAGTCTAGAATCACTGGGGAGGACAGCTTTAATGAGAGATCATCTGTTTTGTATTGGCCTGTGAGGCATTTTCTTATATTAATTGATGTGAAAAGAGTCAGTCCACAGTGGATGGCACTATTCCCTTGGCAGGGGATCATCAACTGTAGAAGAGTAGAGAAATCAACCAGATCCCAGTGAGCAAGTGAACGTGGATACGTTTAATTCTTTCTGTTCTTGAGTGTGGCCTTGATACAAATAGCTGCTTCAAGTTCCTGCCTTGACTTCCCCCACATGATAGACTCCATGTAACATGGAGTTGTGAGCCAGATGAACCACTTTCTTCCCTAAATTACATTTTGTCAAGTTATACTATCATAGCTATGGAAATGAAATCAGGGCAGTTGTTTTCCATCTGCAGTGAGATAAACAGTGTCTCTCTAACAGGTTTCTCCATCATTCTGGATCCCAGAGGAGGGGACAGACCCTGGGGTGACTAAGTCGCATGAATGACAAACTTTTGTGCTTATAAAGCATTGAACCTGGATGGGCTGTTTGTTACTGTAACACAACCTGACATTCCTGGCCGATACACCAACTCTCACAGCAAGGCAACCACTTTACCAATTGCACTGTCTACCCGGCCTTTAAACTTTTTTTTTTATTATTATTTAAGGGACTGGAGAGGTGGCTCAGTGGTTAGGAGTGGGCACTGCTCTTGCAAATGATCTAGATTCATTTCTCAGCACTCACGTTGCACAGCTCACAAAGGCCTCTAATAACTCCGTCTCGGGGAGCGCCAATGTCCTCTTCACTATTCCAGGGCACTTGCCCTCACAAGCGAGCAGACCCTGACACATACTCACAGAATTAACGTATGCAAAGTAAATCATTAATGTTTTTTTTTTAAAAAAATATTTATTTACTCTTATTTGTATAAGTACACTGTCGCTGTCTTCAGATGCACCAGAAGAGGGCGTCAGATCTCATTACAGGTGGTTGTGAGCCACCATGTGGTTGCAGGGATTTGAACTCAGGACCTCTGGAAGAGCAGCCAGTGCTCTTTACCTCTGAGCCCTCTCTCCAGCCCCCATTAATTGTTTTTATTATTATTTTTTATCCGACTGATCACTAAGGAGGCAGGTTGATTTATTGTTTTTAAAAACCATGTGTGTTAGGAAGGGCATATGTGTATGCCGGCACTCATGTAGAACTCAGGGGGCATCTTTCAGGATTTTCCCAGTCTCCCATCGTGTGGGCTCCAGGGACTGGACTCAGGTCACTAGTCTTGGTGGCAAGCACTCATTACTTTCAAGTTGTCAAAGGTATAGTGGTCAGGACAGATTTAAAAGACTTAGAGAGACCTTGTCTCAAAAAAATGAAAGGTACAGCCAGGCAGGGGTGGCACACGCCTTTAATCTTGGCTCTCAGGAGGCAGAAACAGGTGAATTTATAAGTTCCAGGACAGCTTGGTCTACAGAGTGAGTTCTGGGACAGTAAGGCTATACAAGGAAACCCTGTCTCAGTCTCTAATAATAATAATAATAATAATAATAACAACAATAATAATAACAACAATAATAATAAATAATAATAATAGCAAAAAGATTTATTTATTTTAAATTTTTTCTATTTATGATTGTGTGTGTGTATGGGGAGAGAATATGTATGAATACAGTTATCTACAGAGGTCAGAAGGGGGGAGCCAGATTCTCCAAAGCTGGGGTTACAGGTGATTCTGACCCACCTTACATACATACTGGGAACTGAACTCAGGTTGTCCTCTGGCCCCCACATGCATGTGGGCGTGTGCGTTCACTATCTTGACAAAAGTCTCTGGATCAGTGGTGAGGTGGAGCATCTCAGAGTGACAGGGTAGAGGAAGCTGTTGCTTACTTCATGGGTCCGTGGGACGAAGGGGTAAGATGTTGGGGTTGTCTTTGTGAGCATGCCCGGATACCTCAAAGATCTCCTGCTAAGCCTCAACTCATGTATTAGTTACCAAATCCCCGATGTAAACCACCGAAGGGAAAAGTACTTATCTGAATTCACTGTTTCAGGGGGCTCAGAGCATTGCCGCAGGATGGTGTGGCGCAGGAGACTAGGAAACCAAGGAAGAGAGACAGACATCTCCTGGGACAATGATCCACCCCAGTGGCCTACTTCTACCTAAGTTCTTCCACCCCTTCCCCCTCCCTTTCACCGTGTACTCCAGACTGGAACTCACAATCCTCCTGCCTCCACCTCCCAAGATGGCATATGTGCCACACACCTGGTGTTTCTGAGTTGAGCATGGTAGTCCACAGTGTGACTATTCTATGATTTCCTGGTGGTACCCTCCCCCACCCTCCAACCCACACCACAGTTGAACCAAGGGTCTGGAGCAGGCTATCCAATCACTGCATACCCTGCCCTCATTGCAGAGTGGTCATAACCCAACTGGGGTTGATGCCATTTTTTTTTTTTAACTGGAGCCGTAGTTAACCAGAGGGCAACAGACATCTGTGGAAATGCGTGCCTGAATGGAGAAGAGCGTGGGTAGGAGGTTGTGGGGTATGGGATTATTTACCAAGGTGCACGTATGTATCTGAGTGAACATATGTGCACCACATCCATGCAGGAGTCCGTAGAGGTCAGAGGAGGGCTACAGATGCACTGGAACTGAAGTTACAGATGGCCATGAGCCAACTCATACAGGTGTGGTGGAACAAACCAGGGTCCTCCACAGAGCAGTACCCGCTCTTACTTGGTCCTCCACAGAGCAGTACCCCCTCTTACTTGGTCCTCCACAGAGCAGTACCCGCTCTTACTTGGTCCTCCACAGAGCAGTACCCGCTCTTACTTGGTCCTCCACAGAGCAGTAGTACCCACTCTTACTTGGTCCTCCACAGAGCAGTACCCACTCTTACTTGGTCCTCCACAGAGCAGTACCCACTCTTACTTGGTCCTCCACAGAGCAGTACCTGCTCTTACTTGCTCAGCCATCTCCCAGCCTCTCATTCGGAATCATGATAGACAGACTGGGGCTATTCAGCTCAGTGGTAAAGTGCTTGCAAGGATTCTGAAGGCCCCGGGGTTTGATCCCCAGTGCCACCCAAATTAAAAAAAAAAATCAAATCATCTTCTGTTTTTCTCTTGAAAAATGTGTTCTTGCACACTTTCTATGTGGATTCTGGTCTAAAAGCTGAGTACTGTACTTTGTATATTTTCCACTGCACTCTTGTCTCTTCCTCCTCCCAAAGACAACCCCCCAATCTTGTACTGTGTCCTTTTTTTTGTTGTTGTTTTTGTTTTTCCTGAGACAGGGTTTCTCTGTGTAGCTCTGGCTGTCCTGGAACTCACTCTGTAGACCAGGGTGGCTTCGAACTCAGAAATCTGCCTGCCTCTGCCTCTCGAGTGCTGGGATTAAAGGCGTGCGCCACCACGCCCGGCTGTATGTGTCCTTTTAAATTATTTTGTGTGTGTGCATGCATGTATGTGTGTTCATAACACACCGCCCCTCACACCCCCACTTCCTCCCTCCCCATCCCCTCACCTCCAACCCCAACTCTCACTTCCTCAGTTCCTACCTTATTTTTCCAGACAAGGTCTCTCACTGATCTGGAGCTCCCACATTGGTGAGGCGAGCTACCCAGTGAGCCTCTGGGACCTGCCTGTGCCTCTCACTGTCTTGCCTATGGCTCTGAGGGACTTGAACTCTCCCGCCATTGCCTTCAACACTAAAGCAGCATTTTTGTCCCGGTGGCTAGCTGTCTTCCCTTCCTGGGACCCAGTCCAGTTCTTCTGATAGTGAAAAGACTTAGGTTAAATTCTGCGTTATTAACCCCCGTGGATTCACAGTCTCAGAGTCCCACAGCTGTGGAGAGAGGGCCGAGGGGACTTGAAACAAAGCTTTGGAAAGGCTGACAGGGCTTTGTTCTGGTCTATTGTCTACAGGAGGCAGGGGAGGAAGGCGGTGGTGGCGTCCTTGGAAAGATTGGAGCCATGGGGGACAGGCAGGCCGAGGGTGGGGCTCTCCCACCTGGCCCCTAGTAGGCCTGCCCTAGCTTCCTGTTCCCTCCCTTTCTACAGCACTGAGGTCCGGGTAGCGGGGAGAAGAAAGGGACGCTGCGCAGCTCAAAGGTGAAATTGTTCCGTTTTCATGCCCGGCAGGGCAGAAAGCCAGTCCACCGTGTCGGGACCAGGATCCACAGCTCACAGCTTCCAGCCCCCACCCCTGTACCCCTCCCCCTGGCTCTGGACCCGGTTCTGCTCCCAGCCTGCTGACGCCCATGTTGCTGCTCAGTCTCCTCTGGCTCCTCAGAGCCTCCCCTGGGGAAGCAGGTGAGGGGGAGAACTGCAGGGAGAGAGGGGCTGGTGAGACCCTCGGGACTCCTGAGCAAGGATGGGGCGGGGCGGGGTTGGCTGTGAGGCCTGCAGAGCAGGAAGAGGGGTCTCTCCCATCTCTGGCTGTCGAGGCTAGAAGGGGAGGAGAGAAGCCACAGGGTTCTGGTGCTCACGCCTGCATCCTGCGGGCAGCAGCTGGCTGACAATGCTGCTTGGATTCTGCTTGCTGTCTCCCCTCTCTGCAGCTGCCAGCACTCCTCAGTCTCCCCCCAACTCCGGAGGCCCTTTCAGGGGGAATTCTTCCTCCTTGTCCTGACACCTTTGCTCTTTTTATCGTCATCCATCACCACCACCACCATCACTACCACATCATCATCATCATCATCATCGCTACTGCCACCTTCTCCTTCCTCACCTTCCTCTCCCTGCTTCTGTTTCTCTCTTTCCTAACCCCCCTCCCCCCCGCGCCCCCCCGCGCCCCCCCGCCCCCCTCCCCTTTCACTCCTCTCCACTCTGCCTTTTGCTGCTCACCTCGCCTTGGGGAGCCTCAAAGCCTGCCTTGCTTTTCTCCCAGGCTCTCCCAGGCTGGAGAGGCACAGTGGTTATCAGGGCATGGTGCTTACCCAGTGTGAAGGAGAGGCTCCCGGCTGGAGCACCAGCATCCCCCTCCCCAAAGGGAGGGGCAAACGAGCAAAGGGAGAAAAAATAGCGCTGCCCCAAGACAATAAAGTGTGGGGCTCACACCTTAGGACCCCCAGTTCCCGCCTCCTCCCTCCTTTCTGACCTTTAGTGTTTGTTTCTGCTACAGCCCAACTGCAGAGCACCCCAGCCTCCCCTGCAGGCCAGAGCTTTAGCTGACAGGGACCCAGCTGGGGAATCAATATGCACCCTGCTTTCCCAGCAGCGCTGGGCTGAGTGAGAGGTGACATCCCAGCTCATAGGAAGGGCATGCCTGAGTCCCTACACAGATACTAAAGCCAGGTTACAAGAGACAGGGAGGCTTCACGCTCACCCCCACTGTGGCTGTCTGATCCTTAATGCTGTCATATGTAACACATGTGTTGTGTGTAATGAATGAAGGGGCCCAAGCTAGGAGTGTTGTACATACCTGTAATCCTAGCACTCATGAGGCAGAGGCATGATGGCTCAGGGCACCTAAGCTGTGATTGACAGTTTTGCCAGGGAGAGATAAATCTGTGTATTTGGAGGTACAGGAGAGGACATTTGCTGGGCCAGTATGATGACTCAGCACATAGAGATGATTGCTGACAAATCTGATCATCTGTGTTCCATCTCTAAGAGGAGAGAACAGATGCTCAAGAGTTGTCCTCTGGCTTTTACATTGCACTGTGGGTACATGTTCCCTTCATTACGTATGTAATAAAATAAAATAAAATAGAATAGAATTTGTTTTGATATACTAAGTAATCCAGAAGCCAGGACAGAACCACTGTACAAAATGTGTATCCCCCCACCGTGCATCACAGACCACAGAGGCCAGAGAACACATTGGAGCTGAGGTTACAGGCGGCCTTAAGCTGCCTGATGTGGATGCTGGGAGCCAAAGTCACCATGTCAGGAAGGGCAGCAAGCTCTTGTACACACTGTGCTGTCTCTTCAGCTCCTTCCGAGCTTGCTGCTGATCTCTAAGCCTTACAGTCACCAGATCTGTCTCTTCGTTCAGACGTCTCTTTCTGGATGCTTCTTCCTCTTCTAGGTTCCTTCACGTCTCATGGTCCTCTCTGCCCATCCCTTAGTCTTAGCAGTCTATGGATTCCAGTCTCTTGCTCTCCTTTGGAGTTCCCTCTCCATCCCTTCCCTCTTGAGCGCTGATTTCTGTTTCTATGGTATGGGTCACCCTTCAGCCCAGCTCTGGGGGTTCTCCTAATTTGGAGAGAAAGGGCAGGCATTGGTTAAAAGGTGGGACCCAAAATCCAAGAGGGCTGGAAGACTCTAGACAGCAGTGGAGAGGAAGGCTCAGAGAAGGGAAGATGGGATACGGATAAGAAAGGAGGGAGACCCATGGGGAGGATGGCTTATTTGGTAGAGTGCACACCTAGCGTGCACGAACCTCATAAGGCCAGGTATGATTCATCACGCCTGAGATCGAGGCAAGAGGAATAGTATTTCAAGTTCATCCTTATGTAGTGAGCTGGAGACTGCTCTGGGCTGCATGAGATCCTCTTGGAAAAGAGCAAGAACAAGGCTGGAGAAATGACCCAGTAGGTTGGGGTGCTTGCTTTGCGGGCATGAGGACTGGGGTCCATAGACTCAGTACTCGTCTAAAAAGCTGGGAGGAGCCATGTGTGCCTGTAACTGCAGCACTCAGGCCAGAGACAGTGGATCCTGAGGGTCTGCTGGCTAACAAGCCAGTGTACTAAAACAACAAGCTTCCTGATAGTGAGAGACCCTGTCTCAAGACACTAAGGTAGAAGGCAGCAAAGGAAGATATCTGGTGTGTTGCTTTGGTGTTTGCATATACATACCTGCACATTCAACATGTGTGTACCACACATATGCACATACACATATACACACACATAGCACACACATACATACTGCATACACGTAACACACACACACACACACACACACACCATACATATAATACACACAGAAATCACATACGTACCACACACACAAAACTCACATAACATACACACAAATCACATACATATAACATATACACATACAAACCACATATACATAAGACACATACAAACCACATATACATAACAAATATACACAAATCATATACATATAACACATATACATAACACACATACACAGAAACCACACACATAACATATACACACACACACAAACCACACACAGCACACACAAAACCATACACAACACCCCCACACAAACTACATATACATAACAGACACAAATATTCTCACAACACATACATACACAAAACACAAACACAATCCATATTCATATAACACACAGAGAAACCACACACATATAACATACAGTATACATACACACAGACTTCACACACATAACACCCCACCATCAGAAAAAAACAGAAAGACAGACAGACAGACAGACAGGAAGAAGAGAAAGAAGGAAAGAAAGAAAGAGAGAGAGGGGGGAGGGAGGGAGGGAGGGAGGAAGGAAGGAAGGAAGGAAGGAAGGAAGGAAGGAAGGAAGGAAGGAAGGAAGGAAGGAAGAGCAAGGGGAACTTGGACACTCAGTAGCCATTAAGGAACTAGGGTTCCTCACCCCCACTGCCCCCCTGAACAGACTTAAAAGACCCCAGTTACGAGTTCCTCCCATAAGGAGACACACACCCTGTTCTTTGTGAAATGGCTGTGGAAGCTGAGAAGTGCCCCCCCCCCCCAGTGATACTGATGGAGTGACTTATGAATTCAACCATGGATTCCTCTGTTCTGCTGACACAGGAGCTCCACCCATGACTACAGCCACCTCTAGCTCTCACTGGCCTGGTGCGGAAGCAGCCGGTGCGGGGACACCTCTGTGGCTTCTCAGTCCCCACCAATCTCCTAATTCAGCTGCCGACAGTGGGGAGCACACACCTGGGACTGCTGGTGTGCCTGATAACTTTAAGTCATTGCTCAGCTCTCCCCTCAGGCCTGACACCATGACAGCCCCCATGTCCAAGTTTGTCATGAAGGTTGAGACCAGTCCTCCTACTGTCTTGGTCTACATGTCCACTACTGAGTGCATTCAGCCCAGTGGCTTCACAATCATCACCACGCACCCCACCACTACCTGTGTCACCATGACCTATGTACCCTTCACCAGATCTTATACTACCACTCCCATGACTGACAAGTCAACAACAACCATTACTACTATGGCACCTACTGTCTCTGTCGGGAAAGTGACCTCATCTGTGACCTCTGCTTCCACTGTTACAGATGTGGGTGGCACACCCACAATACCATCCCCACCTTCTTCTTCTGTCTCAACCACATATACAACCCAAGGTATTCTGACCTCTTCTACCACAGGGATCACAGAAACGATCACCGTGTCCCCAGCAGGTGTCCATACAACACTGCCCCTCACTCCCAGGGTTACATATCCATCGGCTACTGCTCCTTCTCAAATTCCCACAAAAACTTCTTTTACAACAGTAACTGATTACACTGCCCCGCCCAACACCAGTGTCTTGATCACCACAGACATTATTACCAAACCATTTCCTACAGCAAGCAATTCACTCAAAACAGAAACTTCCTCCACCCGTTCCCAGGGCTCCACCAATAAATCAACATCGATTGCTTCTGTTGCTAAGAAAACAACCAGTCATTCAGGCGAGCCATCTATGGGGATGACAATAATGAGTAGCTCTGGGGGAACCACACATAAGACCATAAGTGACACTCCCAGAGAAGCTGTCAGCACAGCATCTTCTTACACAACCACACCAACAACGTCATCCGCCAATGTGGTGAAGATTTCCACACCCAACATGGCTACCTTAATGACCACCAGCCGTGTAACATCACCACCAGATACATTTCTGCCTTCTGCTTCTTCTGATATTGACTCAACCTTCAGATCACCCACACCTGGGACAATCTCAATTTCTAGTCCTTCAAGCCTTGTGGGGACATCCAAAGCCACAGACATACCGTCTTCCCATGACCCAGGCGTCCCTACCACAACTTCAACAGCTGCCAGCCACCTGCCTGCAGACACTCCAGGTTTCATAACTACAATGTTGAGTTTTGGGTCAGCAAAAACAGCTTCTAGCATGTCAGCCTCCTATGTGACACTCTTATCTGAAACCTTGTCACCTACTAAAGACATCCAAACCCTTACAACGACAAGTCTCACCACATCGTCTACGGGTGACACTGTTCCGTGGGGCACGATGACAGACTTCACCTCAGCTCACGAAGCTCCCAGCATGCCGGCAACACACACTAATTTCATGTCATCTTACTCCACGACAAGGACCGCTGGTACAACACTCCTTAACAAATCTCATCCCTCCGTTTCCAGTGTACTACCCACACTTTTAAGTACTGGAAGTGCAGGAAACACAACTATCCTCAATGCAAGTGTTCCACTCACATCTGCATCCTCCCCATCCATCCTCTCCGAAAGCTCGGGGACCACACAGACGGACAGTGCGCCCTCAGTTCCAACCATCACCCATACAGTCCACATGACAGCTGAGTCCTCCGGAACACCCATCACCCTCACCACACCCACAGCCCCCACATCTGCAGAACCTCCTCCTTTTATCTCAGCGGTGACTGGAACAGGTCAGGTCCCCTTCCCCAGCCATGCTACCACAGTTACTGGAGACACCATGCTGAATCTCACCACAGACCTTCCCACAGGATCTCCCCTGACAGAAGTCACCACGACTCCTCTGACTCCTTCTTCAGTTGCCCCCACAGATATGTGGCTTTCTGAGCGTTCCAGCATGTCCTCTCCCATGAGCCCCAACATGATAACATCACCCACAAGTAGCATTCTTTCCTTTACTCCTGCCCCAGACACACAATCTGTCACCACTGGCATGATGGACACCACCCCTTTAA
Organism: Mus minutoides; assembly: GCA_902729485.2. Classification (NCBI taxonomy): domain Eukaryota; kingdom Metazoa; phylum Chordata; class Mammalia; order Rodentia; family Muridae; genus Mus; species Mus minutoides. The sequence continues at coordinate 4,465,358 of LR749513.1, read as the reverse complement.
CTACCTCAACAACAATCATTCCAACCAACCATGCCACATCTGTAGCAGTGTCTCAGGTCAACTCCCCTGGCTTCCCAAGCAACACTATTGGACACGACACATCAGCTATCAATCACCTCTCCTACAACAACCACACACACACTGACCCCTGACACCTCTGTCACACCCACCTGGACCTCTTGGCCCACCTCAGAAACATCCAGAATGGCTACTACACCCTCAGTCACAACGGTGAGCACCAAAATAGGAACGTCCCCCGCCACTTCTGCTTTGTCCTCTGTGTCTATCTCCAGCACGCAGCCAGTCACCACAGACTTCACACACACTGCCCCTTTATCCACCTTGGAGACAGCATTCCCAGTTTCCAGTGCCTTGTCTACAGGTACATCTCAGGCCACCGGCTTCAGCTCTTTAACCAATGCTGTGACCGTGTTGACATCGGAGATCTCCTCTCCTTCCTCCTCCACAGACACACTGGCCCCTGACATTTCTCTCATGTCTACCTGGCCTTCACTACCCACCCAAGAAGCAGTCAGGATGTCTACCACACATTTGGTCACCATGGCCACCCCGACCTCATCTCTTATCACTTCCAGCTTCACAACCCCCAACATCTACTCCACAGATAGGATCTCCACAAGTCCTACCACTTCTGGTGTGAGGGACACAGGTACACCTATAGCCGTGGCTTCACCTACCATGGACATCTCTACCATGCCAAGTACAGCTCTCATCGGCTCCTCTACAAGCAACACTGTCCCGATGGTCACGACAGACATCCCCCCAACCCATGAAGGTTCTATCACGTCAACAACCCACACCACACTCCTCCCATTTCTTTCAAGCCTCCACAACTTGGAAACAACACCGTTTATCACTTCAACAGGTACTACACCCAGTAGGACAGCTACACCCTCAGGCACTGGAAACTACTCAAGTCCATTTGCCACAAGCCTTCTGGTCACATCTGCATCTTCCTTGTCCCTCTCTGCCGGCAGGACCAGAACCAGCCAGACAGGTAGTATACACTCAGCTCCAACCTTCCCCGATTCTCTCAACACAACAGTTGACTCCACCCCAACACCCGTGACCACCAACACGTTCATGACAGCCATATCCACAAAACCACCCTCTACTACCACATCAGTGGCTAGAACCTTCTTCACCACCCTTATGACACCCACTAGAAGAGACACAATGACTTCCACCACAGTGTCAGAAGTGACAACCACTGCCTCCAGTAGCTCTTCGTTTACCTCATTAGATACACTGACTTCTGGGATACTCACGAAAGCCACCTCACCGACCACTCACGTGTTGCTTTCACACACAAGTAGGGTCCCATCCTCGACACTTGTCCCAAACTCACAACCAGTCACTACAGACAGCATACACATTCTCCCATTATCAACTTTGGTGACAACACTCCCAACTCCCAACACGACATCTCTAACCACACCTCTAGTCTCTTTCCCCAGCTCTCCGACTAGGCCAGTTACAGTCCTCACACCTACCTACACCACTGATACCGCCTCAACGGCCAGGCCCTCTCAGCTCACTTCTTTGACAGATGAGACTGCTACCACACACACAGCTACCCTGACCCCCTCCCTCAGACCTTCCACCTTCACAGACTTAGAGAGCTACCTGACTGACAGCACTTCTGCAGTCTCCTCCTTTCTGAGCACACAGCTCCACACTACCACAGCTTCATCCCTCACCCACACACCCACCAATGGTGAACCACTGGTTACTACGACAGGAGGCACTCACACCTTCCTAGTCACCAGCACTCCACCAGCCCACAGCACTCTCAGCCTTTCTTCCCGCACCCTCCAGAGCACAGAGGCACAGGTTGTCAGCACACAGCACACCTCGCCCAGCGGTGGGACAGTTAACCCCTCAGGTACAGGAAACCCCACTAGTCCCCATGCTTCAAGAACTCCAGAAACAACTGTATTCTCCTCATCCATCTCTGCCAGCAGTGCTGGGATCACACGCATGAGCAGTGGGCCATCAGCTCCAGTCACCAACCATACACTCCACACTACAATGGGGCTCACCCCAACATTCACGACAACCACCACACTCACATCTCCCAAAATATCAGTACTTCCTACAAGTCAGCAACCCTCCCCTAGCCCTGCTGTAACATCTACCAGAAAAACCACACTAAAGCCCACCACAGACCATCTTAACACACAGCCAGTCACCATGTCCACACTGCCTTCCTCTTTCAGCTCACCCAGCATCACCTCTTTAAACAGCCACAACACTGTCACATTGTCCACAACGGCCATCTCCTTACCTGCTGCCACTACAGGGACACTGAGGACCCTCACACCCACAATCCCCTCTTCACATAGCTCAGGTCAGCCAACCATGACAGACACATCTCTCCCCTCCTCATCCATGGGCAGCACCACAGAGGCACTCATGACAGACACAGCTGTGACTTCCCCAATCACGTTCTCAGTAACTGTCACAGGCCCACTCACATATGCCACATCCACCAATCCCTCCCAAATGACCTCGAATATTCTGACCTCAGGCACAAGTATGGCTCCATCCTCTACATCTGCCTCAGGCTCACAACCAGACTCCACTGTCAGCATGTCCAGCTCCCCGATGTCTGCCGAGGTGACCTCACTCCCAGTCACACACACCATATCTGCAGCTACATCTCAGGTCACCTTCCCCAGCTCTGTTACCAGCTCTGTTACCCATTCCCATTCCCACGTTCCGTCTCCTAACTCCACCATAGCCACAAGAACCCCAGACACCTCTGTTACACCCACATGGCCCTCCCTGCTCACTTCAGAAACAAGCAATTCTGTCACCACACAGCTGGTCACCAAGGCCACCCTGCCTCCTTCTATCAGCACACACAGCCTCCCATCCTTAAACAGCCACACCACTGTCACCTTGTCCTCAACTGCCATCTCTGTACCTCCTGTCAGTAGAGGGACACTGAGGACCTTCACACCCACAATTCCCTCTTCACATAGCTCAGGCCTGCCCACCATGACAGACACAGCTCTCCCCTCCTCATCTATGGGCAGTACCACAGGGGCACTCATGACAGACACAGCTGTGACATCCCCAATCACATCCTCAGCCACTGTCACAAGTCCACTCACATATGCCATATCTACAAGCTCTTCTCACTTTACCTCCAGTATGGTGACTTCATACAGGAGTACGGGTCTGTCCTCTATGTCTGTCTCAAGTTCACAACCAGACATCACTGTCAGCATGTCCAGCTCCCCATTGTCTGCCTTGGTGACCTCACTCCCAGGCACACACGGCACATCTGCAGCTACATCTCAGGTCACCTACCCCAGCTCTGTTACCAACTCTGTTGTCTATTTCCCTTCCAACATCCCCTCTGCGACCTCCACCTTAGCCACAAGGACCCCAGACACCTCTGCCACAGCCACTTCACCCATCCTGCTCACTTCAGAAACAAGCAATACTGTCACCACACAGTTGGTCACCAAGGCCACCCTGCCTTCCTCTCTCAGCTCCCCCAGACTCACCTCTTTAAACAGCCAGCCCACTGTCACCTTGTCCACAACTGCCATCTCCTTACCTGCTGCCACTACAGGGACACTGAGCATCCTCACACCAACAATCCCCTCTTCACATAACTCAGGTCAGCCAACCATGACAGACACATCTCTCCCCTCCTCATCCATGGGCAGTACCACAGAGTCACTCATGACAGACACAGCTGTGACTTCCCCAATCACATCCTCGGTAACTGTCACAGGCCCTCTTACATATGCCACATCCACCAATCCCTCTCAAATGACCTCCAATATTCTGACATCAGGCACAAGTATGGCTCCATCCTCTACATCTACCTCAGGCTCACAACCAGACTCCACTGTCAGCTTGTCCAACTCCCCGTTGTCTGCCATGGTGACCTCACTCCCAGTTTCACATGCCACATCTGCAGCTACATCTCAGGTCACCTTGCTCAACTCTGTTACCAGCTCTGTTGTCCATTTCCCTTCCCATGTCACCTCTTCTACCTCCATCTTAGGCACAAGGACCCCAGACACCTCTGTCACAGCCACCTCACCCTCCCAGTTCACTTCAAGCAATGCTGTCACCACACAGCTGGTCACCAAGGCCACCCTGCCTCCCTCTCTCAGCTCACCCAGCCTCACCTCCTTAAACAGCCACTCTATTGCCACCTTATCCACAACAGCCATCTCTTCACCTCCTGCTACTTCAGGGATAGTGGGGACCCCCACACCCACTATTCTCTCTTCACATGGCTCAGTCCTGCCCACCATGACAGACACAGCACTCACCTTCCCATCTCTGGGCAGCACCACAAAGTCTCTCACTACAGACACAGCTGTGACTTCCCCAATTACATCCTCGGTAACTGTCACAGGCCCACTCACATATACCAGTCCTTCCCATATGACCTCGAATATTCTGACCTCAGGCACAAGTATGGCTGCATCCTCTACATCTGCCTCAGGCTCACAACCAGTTTCCACTGTGAGCGTTTTCAGCTCCCCGTTATCTGCCGAGGTGAGCTCACTCCCAGTTACACACACCACATCTGCAGCTACATCTCAGGTCACCTTCCCCAGCTCTGTTACCAGCTCTGTTGTCCATTCCCCTTCCCATGTCACCTCTCCTACCTCCATCTTAGCCACAAGGACCCCAGACACCTCTGTCACACCTACCTGGCCCTCCCTGCTCACTTCAGGAACAAGCAATACTGTCACCACAAGACCAGTCACCAAGGCCACCCTGCCTTCCTCTCTCAGCATGTCCAGCCTCATCTCTTTAAACAGCCACCCCACTGTCACCTTCTCTACAACTGCCATCTCCTTACCTTCTGTCAGTTCAGGAACCATGGGGACCCTGGAGACACTCACACTCACAGTCCCATCTTCACTTAGCTCAGGCCTGCCCACTATGACAGACACATCTCTCTCCTCCTCATCCATGGGCATTCGGGAGCCTTTGACCACAGAGTCACACACTGCAACCCACACAGTTCCTAGCCTGTCACCAACTGATTTCATATCTTCTAACCCCACCAGCAGGCACACCAACACTCCTCTTGTTTACACACCCCACACCACCAGCAGTGAGACAGCTGTTCCTCTCAGTACTGGGAGCTCTCCACCTCCCCTTGCCTCCAACTACCCTGCTGCCTCTTCCTTCTCCTCATCAATTTCTGCCAGGACAGCTGAGACTACACAGAGGGACAGTGTGCCCTCAGCTCGAACTATCACACATACACTGCACTCCACAGCTGAGTCCACCCCGACAGCCACAACTCTCACCACACACACATCCCCTACATCCACCCAGCCTCTTTCTCCTACCTCAGCTGTGACAGGAACATACCAACCCTCTTTCCTGAGCCTAGAGGCTGTTACCAGCTCTGTTACACATTCCCCTTCCCACGTCACCTCTCCTACCACTATCTCAGCCACAAGGACCCCAGACACCTCTGTCACACCCATTTTACCCTCCCAGTTCACTTTAGAAACAAGCAATGCTGTCACCACACAATTGGTCACCAAGGCCACCCTGCCTCCCTCCCTCAGCTCACCCAGCCTCACCTCCTTAAACAGCCACTCTATTGCCACCTTGTCCACAACAGCCATCTCTTCACCTGCTGTTACTTCAGGGACACTGGGGACCCTCACACCCACAATTGTCTCTTCTTATAGCTCAGGCCTGCCCACCACGACAGACACAGCACTCACCTTCCCATCTCTGGGCAGCACCAAAAAGTCTCTCATGACAGACACAGCTGTGACTTCCCCAATCACATCCTCACTAACTGTCACAGGCCCACTCACACATGACATAGCCACCAGTCCTTCCCACATCACCTCAAATATTTTGACCTCAGGCACAAGTATGGCTGCATCCTCTACATCTGCCTCAGGCTCACAACCAGATTCCACTGTCAGCGAGTTCAGCTCCCCGTTATCTGCTGAGGTGAGCTCACTCCCAGTTACACACACCACAGCTGCAGCTACATCTCAGGTCACCTACCCCAACTCTGTTACCAGCTCTGTTGTCCATTCCCCTTCCCATGCCACCTCTCCTACCTCCATCTTAGCCACAAGGATCCCAGACACCTCTGTTACACCTACCTGGCCCTCCCTGCTCACTTCAGGAACAAGCAATACTGTCACCACACAGCTGGTCCCCAAGGCCACCCTGACTTCCTTTCTCAGCTCACCCAGCCTCACCTCTTTAAACAGCCAGCCCACTGTCACCTTGTCCACAACTGCCATCTCCTTACCTGCTGCCACTACAGGGACACTGAGGACCCTCACACCCACAATTCCCTCTTCACACAGTTCAGGTCAGCCAACCATGACAGACACATCTCTCCCCTTCTCATCCATGGGCAGCACCACAGAGTCACTCATGACAGACACAGCTTTGACTTCCCCAATCACATCCTCAGTAACTGTCACAGGCCCACTCACATATGCCACATCCATCAGTCCCTCTCAAATGACCTCCAATATTCTAACCTCAGGCACAAGTATGGCTCCATCCTCTACATCTACCTCAGACTCACAACCAGACTCCACTGTCAGCATGTCCAACTCCCCGATGTCTGCCATGGTGAGCTCACTCCCAGTCACACACACCACATCTGCAGCTACATCTCAGTTCACCTACCCCAGCTCTGTTACCAGCTCTGTTGTCCATTCCCCTTCCAACATCCCCTCTGTGACCTCCATCTTAGCCCCAAGGACCCCAGACACATCTGCCACAGCCACTTCACCCATCCTGCTCACTTCAGAAACAAGCAATACTGTCACCACACAGCTGGTCACCAAGGCCACCCTGACTTCCTCTCTCAGCTCCCCCAGTCTCACCTCTTTAAACAGCCATCCCACTGTCACCTTGTCCACAACTGCCATATCCTTACCTGCTGCCACTACAGGGACACTGAGCATCCTCACACCCACAATTCCCTCTTCACATAGCTCAGGTCAGCCAACCATGACAGACACATCTCTCCCCTCCTCATCCATGGGCAGCACCACAGAGGCACTCATGACAGACACAGCTGTGACTTCCCCAATCACATCCTCGGTAACTGTCACAGGCCCTCTTACATATGCCACATCCACCAATCCCTCCCACATGACCTCCAATATTCTGACTTCAGGCACAAGTATGACTCAGCCCTCTATGTCTGCCTCAAGTTCACAACCAGACTCCAGTGTCAGCTTGTCCAGCTCCCCGTTGTCTGCCATGGTGACCTCACTCCCAGTTACACACGCTACATCAGCAGCTACATCTCAGGTCACCTTCCCTAGTTCTACCACATCCTCTATGCCAGACAGCACTTCAGTCTCTGTCAGTGACACATCTACCCTCACCGCTTTCCTGACCCCAACCCAACCATCTCCACTCATCTCAGGCACCACTACGACTCTCTCTCCAGACTTGTATGCCACAATCTCCTTGACTCCCTCTACAAGCTTTTCTCCCTCTTCCAATTCAAACACCCAATCCCCTGACAGCACAACCACGTCTACCACCTCCTCACTTCCTATAACATCTGGTCACCCGGAGACACTAACATCTCTAACTTCATCTCTGCCTAGTGAAGGAATCCCTACAATCTTCAATACAGGTACATCTGCCATGACAGCTACCACCTCAACCCATTCACATTCTAGTCTGTTACAAACCCATACCAGTGTCATCCCACCATCCCCCATCCCCCAGAACACAGAGATTTCCCGTCTCAGCACCGCCCATTCCATTGCCCCCATTTTGACAAGTACTGTCACAGTGACTGAGGATACCCCACGGGGTTCTCTTGGGACAGGTACGTCAGTTTCACCTGAAATCCCACTGTCAAAGTCAACTTCTATTGCTTCTGTTCCCAGTAGTGCTTCTCCTACAAGTCCTTATCACCCCGTCTCTTCCTTTCATACTCAGAGTCCATCACCAAACTTCAGTCCTAGCTTGTCAGTGTCCCATGTCCCCAGTACAAGCACCGTTCCGTCTACTCTTAATACTTTCGGGTCCACCCCGACTTCATTAACTACACTTACTTCATCAGGTGAACCCAGAACAGATTCCCCGCCCTGGGGAAGTTCTTCTACAAATGCAGTGGTGACTGCTTCTGCTACCCTGATCTCTTCAACACCTATGGTAATAATGTCTGCTTCTCTGTTTTCCCCTGCTACAAGACCAGTGCTAACGACAACTACTGAACCTCCTTCTCCCTTCTCCCTGAGCTCCAGTACAGAAGCTACAGTCTCTTCTGTAGTGACATCCTTTCCTCCTTCTTCAACCACCAGAACATCCCCAACCACCTCACTGCTGACCACAGCTCATACCGCATCAACTCCTTTCTCTTATATCTCTCTTCCGTCTACTACACCTTGTCCAGAAACCATCACCGTCACCATAGTCCCCAGCTCTCCCCTGACTCCATGTGTTGACATCAATCCTAGTACTGGAGCGACATCTGCTCCCATCACCCCATTCTCTGTCATTCCCTTTACCACCAACATGGTTACCTCGTCCATGACACCAGAAACCCGGCCCTCAGACACTGTCACTGAGGTTCCTAGCTCAACAGACACTAGGACAATAGTTACAGACACAGTCTTCAGGAGCTCCCCAATGTCCACCAGGGACGGTGGGTTGACTGCCACCTCTATCACCACCCCAAATACGCCTGGCTCTCTCAGTGTCCCCTCAAGCCTGAAACCAAGCAATAGTTTTCAAACTACCACAACTTCAAGCAAGGTGACACAGCCTATTCTTCCGGCCACAAAGACACCAGAGATGTCGGTGGCCACCATGAAGTCTCCTACCACCCTTACATCACCACGATCAAGATCAACTTCAGCCTCTACTCTGATGACCACTCCAGCGACCTTGACCACGACCCCAGGTTGGACCTCTTATCTTCTGTTTAGTTTCTTTCCCCATACCTTCCTTCTTTACCCAAGTTCTGTGTCGCCAAGGTCAAGTCCTCGTTAGATTTCTCATTTTACCTCTGCTTCCCAGGTGTTTGCGACAATGGTGGCACCTGGGAGCAGGGCCAGTGCATTTGCCCTCCTGGTTTCTCTGGAGACCACTGTCAAGATCTGGATAACAGATGCCACAATGGGGGTTCATGGGATGGCATCAGGTGTGTCTGCCCCAGCACCTTCTATGGGTCCTTCTGTGAGTTTCCAGTGGAGCAGTTAGACATAGGTGAGTAGCCAGAGCCACAGGCTCTGGCCTTCCTCCTTACAGAACCTCGTGTGCTCTGCTATCTCTTCATCCATTGCTGACTTCTCTCCCATGCACTCTGCTATCCCACACCCCCCTCATCACCTTTAGCCTCCATCTTCTTCCATTGCCTTCTGTGAGCTCTTCTCTGAACCTTACTAATTCTCAACGGCTGCTGCATTGATTGACCTCAGAGGTAGTAGCTGTAATACAATTCTGTGGATTATAAGTCTCTATTGGTTGCTTTGCTCAAATCCCTGACAACAGTATTGTTTTTTTTTGTTGTTGTTGTATATATATATGTATATGTATATATATATATTTAAATAGATTTTTGTTTCATAGCCCTGACTAACCTGGAACTCACTCTGTAGATCAGGTTGGCCTAGATCTCCCTGCCTCTGTCTCTTCAGAGCTGAGATTACAGGCATGCACCATCATGAATGGAGATATACACAGCTAAAGGGAGAAAGGGTTGGTTGTGTCTCACAGTCTGAGGGTGCACAGTCCATCATGCTGGGGAAGGCATGGAGGTGGGAGCATGACACATCTGGTTCCATGGTACCCTTAAGCAGGAAGCAGAGAGTGAGCAATGGATGCTGGTGCTCAGCTCACTTCTTTTTTCTCAGTCCAGGAGTCCAAACCTTAAATAGTGCCACCAGAGTTGAAATGTGTCTTCCCACCTCAATTATTCAACCTAGAAGCTCCCTCACAAATGTGCCCAGAGGGTTGTCTCCTAGGTGATCTAGAGTCTGCCAATGTGACAGTGGCAATTAACCATGACAAAGTCAAACATGGGCAGTGCATGCTGGTACACACTTTGAACCCCAGCACTCAGGAGGCAGAGACAGGTGGATCTCTGTGAATTTGAAGCATGTGTTTCAGGTCTGTATAGCAAGTTCTAGGCTACACAGTGAGATCCTAACTTTAAAACAAAACCAAACCCAAAAGTTTTAAACAAAACAAATTAGTAAAGATTTGTTTTTATTATTTTTATATTATTTGTATGTTTGTGAACATGAATGTAGAGGTGACAGAGGCCAGAGATATTAGAGTCCTCTGACCTGGAGTTACAGGCAGTTGTGGGCTGCTTGATATGAGAGCTAGGAATTGAACTTGGGTTCTGTGAAAGAGAAGCATACACCCTTAACCACTGAGCATTTACCCAGCTCTTAAAGTAGTTTGAACCATTACTCTTAACTTATCTGCATCCTGACAGATTATTTGTGTCATGCTTCCATATCAACTGACATATTCATATGGTCTTTCTGGGGATTAAGGCCAATTCCTGTAAACTTGGCCTTCTTTCCTTCACCTCTGATAAAAATACACCAGAATTAATTGATTTACTCTTTCTACTGGCAACAGCCCAGAAACTCCCTGGGCATTAAAAGCAAGAGCTCTACCACATAGCACTGCCCTCAGCCCCTCACTGGGGGATTCCAGGCAGGGGCTCTATCACTGAGCCACACCCCAACCCCTCATTGGGGGATTCCAGGCAGGGGCTCTACCACTGAGCCATGCCCCCAACCCCTCCCTGGGGGATTCTAGGCAGGGGCTCTGCCACTGAGCCATGTCCCCAGCTATCATTCCAGATTTCTTCTCTTTTTTTCCCCTTGTTCCAGTCAACCCTGCTCGCTCTGGTCGGCCCCGCTTGCTCCGGTCAGTCCCACTTGCTCAGTCCCTGCTCTCTCCGGTCCAAGGATTCATTTATTATTATTTATAAGTACACTATAGCTGACTTCAGATGCACCAGAGGAGGGCGTCAGATCTCATCACGGGTGGCTGTAAGCCACCATGTGGTTGCTGGGATTTGAACTGATCACCTTCGGAAGAGCAGTCGGGTGCTCTTACCCGCTGAGCCATCTCACCAGCCCCCAGATTTCTTCTCCGTTTCTGGTATCCTTCAGTTAAGTCTTCAGATATGATAGAGAAAGAGAAGAGAATCCTGTGGGTGAGAGAGCTATGGTGGTGATGGCAGACAGGGCAGATGAGGAATTAGTCAGAGTTAGGTCTTCCATGAAACAGACACAGTGGAGACTGAAGTGGGCATGGAGGTATCTGTGGAGCAGGAATTCTCTCCAGACCTTGAAGACAACACTTCCAAGGCCTACAAAGACTTCAGCAGTGCCTTCCAGCATCAGGTGAGCAGAGAGGAGTGAACTTAGCAATCCTTCCCTGGACCTGGGCGTGGGTCTGTAGGTCCCCTCAGGTCTATAGCTTCAGACATCATCCCGGACCACCATTGGCCTTTCAGATGCAGAAGATTTACCAGACTGTTCAAGGCTTTCAGGGTGTGGAAATCTTGTCCTTGAGGTAAGAGACCCTTCAGGGACTGTGGAGACACTGTGAGGTAGAGGGAAAGGGTGGGTAGGAGGCTGAAGGACCCATCCCTTCCTTCAAGGGAACTCCTTGAGGGGAGACTTTCACAGTAATTTTAGGGCTTATTTCTTTGCAGGGGGATAGCACTCCTTAAAGAACAGCTGCATAGGAGTTGCCGAGGTGGGGCTGCTCTCTTAGTCTTTCTTTGACTGGTACCAGTTTTGTTTGACAGAAGGAAGAAGGAAGGAGAGGGAGGGGAGATACAGAGATAGGTGTGTGTTTGTGTGTATAAACATACAGATATATGTATGGAGAGAGAGGTAGGGATTACATACATATGTGTGTATAGATAGGGATATGTATATGTGTGTATATATATGTGTGTGTCTGTGTGTGTGCATGTGTGTGTGTGTCTGTGTGTATGTATGTGTATACATACACACACACACATATATGGAAAGGTAGGAATTATATATATATATATATATATATATATGAAGAAAAGATAGGGATATGTATATATATATATACATATATATACATACTATATATACACATACACACATATATACATGGAGAGGTAGGGATTATATATATTTATGGAGAGATAGGGATATATATGCATATACACACATATATATGGAAATAAATACAATATTTATTTTTATTTTATGTATGTGAATGCTTGCTGGCATTTTTGTCTGTGTACCACATACATGCGAGAAGTCACAAAGGGTATCAGATCCCCTAGGACTGGAGCTACAGATGGTTGTGAACCACCATGTGGGGGCTGGGAACAGAACTCGGGTTCTCTGGATAAGCCTGAGCCATTATCCACTGAGCCATCTCTCCAGCCGCTAGTTTGGTGACTTCTTGACACAACAGGAAGAGCATACTCCTTACTCTTTCCCTGCTTCCCAGGCTGAGCAACCTCTTCCAGGAGGATGTGGGTGGTACCAGAGAAAATGCTTAGTCAGGAAAGGGTTTGTGCTGAAGGTGTGAAGAGCCCAAGCACAGAGTCCCAGAAACCATGTCAGAAGCTGGGCTTGGGGCTGTTTCTGTGCAGCAGTGAAAACATGAGTTCAAATTCCAGAACTCATGAAAAAAACTAGGGCATGGGCACACGTGCCTGTAACAATAGAGATGTAGGAGTCAGGAGCAAGAGGATTGCTGGGAACCTGCTGACTGCTGTCACCAGATGTCATCCTTTGGCCTCTGAGCAGCGGCAAGCACCCCTACACATGCACATATACAACAGACCCACAGGCAGAAGATGATGATGGTGGTGGTGGTGGTGGTGTTGCTGATGCTGATGCTGTTGATGACGACACACACATCCCTAGAAGCTCACAGGCCCTATATGGACTATATGGTGCCATTCTAGGCCAAGGAGAGACTCTATGTCAAAAAACAAAACAAAACAAAACAAAAGACAAACAAGCAAATAGTGGAAGGCACCTGAGGACCATTGCTCGAGGTTGTCCCTGACACACACAGTATCCTTGTATACCAATGCACAGACGAACATGTAGAGCACACACACAGCATACACACACACACACACACACACACACACACACACGGAACGTGACATTTTATATCACGGCCTGGGTTCCCTCTTTATTTCTGGACACTTGCGGCTGGTTCTAAAGGTGTCCCAGAGACCCCCTGTGGCCTCTGATGTCCTTGGCCCCTCAGGAGGGGCAGCATTGTGGTAGACTACCAGGTCCTGCTGAGGCTGTCCTTCAGCCCCCAGCTGAAGAGCGACTTTGAGAAGGTGAAGACAGCGCTGAAGGAGGAGCTACAGAACGCCAGTCAAGATGGCAACAGCTGTCAGGACAGCCAGAGTGAGCTTAAGGCTGAGGGGAGGGGACAGGGTCACTGCTGCCTCTCTGGCCTATGCCAGCTCAGTCAGGGAACCTTTGGAAGCTCAGGCGCTAGCCCTGAGGTTCTTGTGACAGGCTGAGAGAATGGCCCGGTCCATGCTTGGCTGGGGCTTGGGAGGATCCCACGAGGATGCTTGCTCCATGGGGAGGAAGGAAATGATGGCACACTTTTCTTGTGTCACCTCCCCATTCCTGTGCATTGTCCTTCCCCCAACAGCGCTGTGTTTTAAGTCTGACTCCATCAAGGTGAACAATCGCACTGAGAAAGATCTGACTCCAGAAGGTGAGGGTAGGGCAAATGGCTGAGTGACCTTGGGTGGCCATGAACCCAACCCTTGTTCCCAGGGAAGAAAGGGGAGGAGACCTTTGGAGAAGCTACTGTTGTGGGTGAATTGTACCTTCCTGCCCCACCCCAACCCCCGTCTTATTTTTTATTTTCATTTTGTTTTGTGTGACTGCATGAGTGTGTGTGTGTGTGTGTGTGTGTGTGTACGCGCGCGCGTGCACACATGCACATGTGAGGTTAAGACAACTTGTGGAAGTCAGCCTTTCACTTTGTGGGTTCAGGCTTACAGAGAGAGAAAGAGAGAGAAAGAGAGAGAGAGAGAGAGAGAGAGAGAGAGACCCTAACACCTACAAGCAAGACCAGGTTCCTTCCTTCCCCCATCAGGATCTTTCAGGATCTTTCCCAGGTCCCCCGACCTTGGAAAAGCCCGCCCTCGCACCCCTCCCCCGCCATACTTCCCTTCACTAAAGCCAGGTTCTGATAGACCGCAGCCCGTTTCTGTCATCTCTCCTATCTCTCTTCCCAGCCATCTGTCACCGAACTGCTCCCAAGGGCTTTGAGGAACACTACTTTCCTTTGGTGGAGCTGAGCAGGCTCCGCTGTGTCACCAATTGCACACCTGGAGTGAGTGGCACCATCGACTGCAACCAGGGACAGTGTTTTCTGCAGAAGAGTGGTCCAACCTGTCGGTGAGGTCCCGCCCCATTCCATTGGCCACGCCCACTCACCCACGTGGTCTCCCAGTGCCACGCCCACCGCCTCCCAGAAGTGTCCTGCTCACTGCCCCATGGTGGAGATGACGGCAACCCCGCTGACCCTTCCTTTCTGACTTTTTTTTTCCTTTTAAAATTATTTTCAAATGTTTCAATTTTGACAATTACCTTTTTAAAATGTACCTTGTGTGCACGTGGGACTGTGACCTTATGACCATGTGGAGGTCAGACTCGGTGGACTCGGTTCTTACCCTTCCAGGGAATGAACCTAGGTTACTTCACCAGGCTAGAGCAGCAAGCACCTTTGCTCCCCCGTCCACACCCCAGTCATATTGTTTGTCCTTTTCCCTCCGTCCCTTCCTCTCTCTCCCCTCCGCCCCCTTACTGTCTTTCTCAGGCTGGCCTCAATCATTCAACTTAGCAGTGAAGTCTGGCTTTCAAGTCCTTTGTCTTTACCCCCAAATTCTAGAACTATAAATGTGAGCTGCCACACCCCACTGTCCCTTCTGGAAACCCTGCTCTATACAGACCAAACTCTCCAAAGTCCTGTCCACTTGCTCTAGGATGGTGGACCCCAGCCTGTGTGGCCCCCCATACCAGCGTTTGACCTGTCTGAGCTCTGTGACCTCTCTCTCTCCAGCTGCTTTTCCACAGACACGTACTGGGTCTCAGGCCAACGCTGTGAGGTGGCCGTTAACTGGAGGGCGTTGGTTGGAGGCGTGGTGGGGGTCGCCACTGTGCTGCTGCTGTTATTGGTGGCCTTAAGTGTCTGGGTGGCACGTTCCCGGGGAAGAGACAAGGACCGCCAGCCCTTGGGCAGGTGAGCTGGAGGGGTAGAGGGGTGTTTAGGGGTCCCTCGACACCACAGTTTTGCCCAATTACTTGACCTTCCGAGCTGCCACCTAGGTCCTGGACCCAGGACAGGAAATGGTTTGAGATCTGGGATGAAGACATCTCGGGGACTTTTTCTAACACGGGCTTCCAGGATGCCCCGACAGGTATGTCTTGATACCTGAGGACAGGGTTTGCCCTGGGCTGTACCACAGTCTGAGGAGGGTATGTTGACCTCCTTAGTTGGGACAGACATGGGTCTGGTGCCCAGGAGTGGAGATTCTCAGACCATGCCTGGGTCACGTGGTCTCTGCTTCCTCTGCTCTACTGCCCTCCTTTCTTTTCTCTGCAGCCACTAATGAAAACTTCTATGTTGCCTTGGAGAAGGTGGATACCAACATGACGGTGAGGTCAACATGAAGGGTTACTAAGCAACCCTCCCTAACTCAGATCCTTGGTTCCTTCTCAGGGCAAGTGCCTAGGTTGGGAGTAGGCAATGGCTTTTCTCAGCAATCTCCACTCTCAAAGTCCATTCTGTGGCAGGTTCACATCCAAAGACCTGAGGTAGCCTCATCACCACCACCATCACCATCACCATCACCATCACCAATACCATCATCACCACCACCACCATCATCATCATCACCACCACCACCACCACCATCATCATCATCATCATCATCATCATCATCATCATCCTGAGCCCTTGCAGGGTCTCTTCTGTGCTCCTCCACTCTGCCCGGAGCTGTACGATTGAGCCCATTGTGCAAGAACTGGTTCAAGTACCCACAGAGCCCAGGCTCCCAATGTTCTTGGTGGAAGGGGTTCCTGTTTCCTTGACCGCCTGTCCTCTTTGTTTGACGGAAACCCACTTGGAGAACATGTATCTATGCTCTTCACTCCAGTATTGTGGGCAAGGCCATCTCAGTCCCCTCATCTGTGAAATGGGTGTGATGCACTTATACCATTACTCTAAAACTTAGCACAATTACTTCATGTCTTTGGTTGATTTTTGCAGGGAGCAGGGCCTATACATTCTCCTGTTGCTTTTCTCAGATTCTCTCTCCCACCTGACTCTACCACCTTGCAGTGTCAGGTCTCCATTGTTCCTCTGAGACAGAGTTTAATGCGGTTCTGGGGATCGAGGCTAGGATTATGTATATGCTAGACAAGAGCTCTACCCATTGAGCTACATCCCCATCTCTGGCTCTTACTTTTGGATTTGCGCTCTGTCGCCATCCTGGCGAGGCTTACCATTCATCTTGCATGTTTAGATAGCCTGACATTGTTCCTGGGGACAGCATGAAGGAAGTCACACCTCTGTCTCTCTACTCATAGCTCCTTGCTGTGGCCTCTGCTCTCACGCCCCAAAGCTCCTCAAGTTGATTCTTGTGCCAGTCTCCTCCCTCAGCCCTATTGCTCTCCCAGTTGACAGGCTGGCCTCGAACTCTCTGACCATGACCATGACTCCTTGCCCCTCTATCCTGGTACCTACAAACCATGCTTCCTCCTCCATCCTAGCAGCTATCCCCAAATCCCACCTTGTTCCTACACCTCCCTGTTCCTAGGGGTCCTCATACAGCCAGGGTGCCATGGGGTCCCCAGTTAATGCTTCCCAAGACCCTACTTCTGTACCCTGAGGCTCCAACCTCTTCTTTCCACCTTTGACGATTGCGAATCCCAGGCAGGGATTTGTCGACGAGGGGACATGACCCATCTCCTTATTTCCTCTCCCCTCCCAGTCCTCACCTCCTCTTCCACATTGGTGTCTTTTCCTTTGTTTCCATCACTCAGAAACTGATGTGACCTCTGAGCTTGGAACCCTCAGTTCTCTTTGCCAGGACAGTTCTGGGGACAGGAAGTCAGTGAGTATCTAGTTCCCCATATAAATCCAATAAATACATTAGCTTTAAACAAAGCTGCTCTCTCCATGTGTCCTTCTCCTACCTGTCCCTTCCCCCCAGTGGTCTCCATCTGCTTGGATGGAATCGGGCACAGCAGCACCCTTCTCTCCTAGGGAGGAAGGCCAGCATCCCTCGGGGCCATGGCTGTACCTAGATCTTATAAAGGGGATGCGTTTCACTGGTTAGTTGGGTGGGGTGGGGCACATGGGAGTCTTTCAATCACCAGTGAATGGAACAAGTCCCCTGAATTTTGCAATCCTCTTGCCTTGGCCAGAAGCTTAAAACTGGAATTAGATAGCAGGCATTAGAGAACTAGTGCTGGGTCAGGGAGGTGAAGAGATCGATTACTTTATTACATTTATCTTACGTGGTGTGTGTGTGTGTGTGTGTGTGTGTGTGTGTGTGTGTGTGTAGGTAGAAGACAACTTGTGGGAGTTAATTCTCTTCTTCCTTCATGTGGGCTCTGGGGATTGAACTTGGGTCGTCAGGCTTGACCTGTTCGTAGAACATCAGCCCCCTTCTGTTCCCACAGAGATGGACAGCTAGTGTTCTTGCTTGGGACAGGGACAGGGACAGGGACAGGGACAGGGACAGGGACAGGGACAGGGACAGGGAGTAGTAATCTAATCCAGTGGCTTTTTGGATGAAGGTTTAGGAGAAGTCCCTCGGACTTTGGCTCTGTTCTGGGAAGAGACGATGATGATTTTAGGTTTCTCTCATCTCTGACTCTGCTCGGGGTGAACAGCCATAAAAATCTTAGGTGTAAATGTCATCCCCACCCCTCAGGAAAGCAATGGAAAGGGGGCAGCTCTGGGGCGGGGGAGGGAGGCACAATGGAGAAAGACTGAGGGGAAAGGTCTCTGGGCGCTGAGGAAGGCTCTCTTTCATCTAGCCCGAATTCTTAACAATTGTCTCTCTCAGGGGTCCACGTGCTCCTCCCTCCATTGTTACCATGCTCTGTGTTCCTTGGCATCCACCTCTTGGCTACTTTCCTTCAGAGTCTCAACACCTCAGTTTGCTCTGTCTGTCTCGCCCCACCCACCCAGGGATTCTCAACTTCTGTTGACTGTTGCTTAGGGCAGTCAACACACCTGGAATTAGAGGGGAGGAAAGTTTGGCCAACTCCCTGGGTTACCCCCCTCACCCTACACCACAGTCATCCCCACCCAGGGCCAGACATCATCCTTCCCCAAGGCAAAGGTCTCTAGGGTCCTTCTTATAAGAGCTCCTTTGAAGCAGGGCTCTCATTTCTTGGACCTCTTGAGGAGGAAGCTCTTACGGCCAGGGCCCTCTCCCTGGGAGATGCTCCTGACCTGGATCCTGTTGCTGGCTTTCCAGCCGTCCTCTATCTTTTCAGCAGTTTCTGGTGAGTGATCCCAGCCTTGTGCACCGGGGCCTTGGGCACAGCTGTGGATGCTCTGGCTTCTCTTTTCAGGGGAAGGTTTGGAAATTTATGTTAGGTCCTCCTTTGGACTTTGGGGTGCTCAGGGGCCACTGAGAAAGTCTGCAGGAGTAGAGGAAGTGGCCTGGCTTGTGGGTACGCAGCTGGTGGCCTGAGGTGTAGCCCCTGGCATGTCAGTGAACTGCTGAAGTCCATCTCTCTTGCCTTCAGTCATTCGTTGCAGAACAAAGGAGTTTTTTGGTCACTTAGTGGTCTCTGCTTGTCCCTATCCTTGGACCTGTGCCTACCAAGAGGCTAGGCATTTCCAGCCTTCCCAGACGATGTGTAGAAGCCAGCGGACAGCTTTTAAGAGTTGGCTCTCTTCAACCATAGAGGTTTTGGGCAGGGAATAGCTGTAGGAGATTATTGGACATTTTCTTCTCCACCTTTTTACCTCAGTTTTATTTTGCATTTCTGTGACAAGGTCTCCCCATATGTCCAAGCTAGACTCTAACTCATGGCAATCCTCCTGCCTCGGCTTCCTGACTCTTGACTTGTCAGAGTGTACCTGGGAAAGCCCCCTCTGTTTGAAATAGTTCAGGGGCTTTGTGGGGGGATATTGGCTCTGTGTGCATGGGGGAGTTAAGAGTGGGAGTATGCTCTTCTTTGGGGGCTGTACTGGCTAGGTTTGTGTCAACTTGACACAGCTGGGGTTATCACAGAGAAAGGAGCTTCAGTTGGAAAAATTCCTCCATGAGATCTAGCTGTGAGGCATTTTCTCAATTAGTGATCAAGGGCCCCTTGGGGGTGGGACCATCTCTGGGCTGGCAGTCTTGGGTTCTATAAGAGAGCAGGCTGAGCAAGCCAGGGAAAGCAAGCCAGTAAGGAACATCCCTCCATGGCTTCTGCATCAGCTCCTGCTTCCTGACCTGCTTGAGTTCCAGTCCTGACTTCCTTGGTGATGAACAGCTGTATGGAAGTGTAAGCCGAATAAACCCTTTCCTCCCCAACTTGCTTCTTGGTCATGATGTTGTCCAGGAATAGATACCCTGACTAAGACAGGGGCTGTCATAACCATATCTACTATGCAACTGGCTAGAGGCAGATCTCTCTCAGTTACAGGTAGATCTCCCAATTCTCCCTGAGGCATAAAAGACACCCTGCCCACTCACCCAGGGACCAGGGTGTCAGGGTGTTTGTTGGGGGTTAAGGTTGTAGATGGAAGGAGACCTTAAGTTCAAGGTTACTGGTAGAGGGTAAACATCTATGGCACGCATGCATCTGGGACTGGAAGCATCTAGAACCCTATGGGTTGGTTCTCAGAAAACCCAGAGGAAAGTCAGGGCTCCGGCCAGGAACTCAGCCCCTTAGAAGATGTCCCAGCCCCAGGAGTCCTCCTAGACCCTCTCTCTCTTCCATATTTTGCTATGATTTGGGGAGCAGAGCATGAGGGGGCAACTAGGGGTGATCAGACCATCAACTTTAAGTCAAGAGGAGAGAAATATGCACAGAGTCCACATTACAGGGAGGGAGGTGGTGGTCATCCTGTTCCTTGCTCTTAGGGGAGCTGGGGACCTGTTATCCTGAAGGGACTGGTGCTTGTGATGCTGATGGTGGTGGTGATGATGATGGTGGTGGTAGTGATGGTGGTGATAATGATGAAACCTGTTACCTAGACACTGTACCTGTGTGCCCAACCAATACTGATCAATCCACCCCGTCCTTCAAGCACTTAAACTTGCATGCAAAAGGTGACACATGTGAGCCCATTGGCATACAAGAAAGCCAGATAGACATCCATTCCAACAAGTGTCAAGAGCAAGATGAGGAAGGTGTTACAAGCCTGTAATCCTCATACTCGGAGGTGGAAGCAGAAGATCACGAGTTCAAGGTCAGCCTATGCTACAGAGAGACCCTGTCTCAAAAACTAACAATAATGGTCTGGGAATGTGGCTCAGTGGGTAGAGCGCTTGCCTAGCATGCACAAAGCCCAGGGTTCTAGCCCGGCACTGAACTGAGTAGACATGGTGGCACATGTCTAGAACTTGAGAGGTAGAGTCAGGAAGATCTGGAGTTCAAGGTTAACCATAGCTACATCTTGAGTTGGAGGCGTTGGAAGCCAGCTGGAACACAATGAGACCCTGTCTCAAAAATGCAAATAGTTTTCAAAATTATTAAAAGCAGCTAAGAATGTGTGAGTCCAGGGAAACGGAGCCACCCAGCAACTCAGAAGACCTGACTATGTACCCAGCCTGCCCCCTTCCCCTCCACCCCTGGCAGAGGGCCCTGTTATTTCCCAGACACTTCACTACGGGTATTTCCCGTGACACACACAAGGGAAATTGTGTGAAGAAGTCAGGAGGGATGAAAAACAGAAGTTCTGAGAGGGTGTGTAACCTCCTGAGGGCCATACAGCAAATAGCACAACTGCACCCTGACCTAGCATTTGTGCCCACTGCCTGCACTCCTTCTGGGGGACCCTGGTCCTCTGCAATCCTCTCAAACCCCCAGGCGCACAGGCTGGTTCCTGGAGGGGGGGGAGAACTTTAGAGGTCAAGTTTAGAACCCCAAGTGGCAACCATAGCTTTCTCCCTTGTCTCTTCTGTGCACCTCCTCAAGGTTTTAGATGCAAAGCTAAGGAGAAGGAACCAAGGTCTAAGAAGGTTCTAGAAGATAAGAGAGCATATGCCAGAGAAAGTGAATTCTTGGTAGCAAGAGCACAGTGGTACAAGAGTGTTTGCGTGTGACAAGGCCAGGACTCTCACACTCCACAGGGAGGCCTGTGGGGGCCCAGCTGTGTACCCAGCCTGCTAGAAACAAAGGCTCAACTTGTTGGCGACCCATAAGGCACCACGGCCAGTCCTGGAACCCATACTGCCTGTGATGTTAGGAGTCTGGCTTTGGTGATTCACACCATGATGATTCATTTGTACCTGTGGGGCGGGGGTTGGGAGGGACTCTGAGAAAAGCCTTCGGGAACAGGGGCATAATCAGTAACTCTCTGTTCATGATTTGCTAGGGGCACATGGGCTAGAAAATGCCAGAGAAATGTCAAAGGTCAACATGAGGATTAGATGTGGTGACTACACTCGCCTGTAATCCCAGCACTGAGTGGTAGAGAGGCAGGAGGACTGAGAGTTCAGGGTTATCCTCAGCTACATATGAAGTTGAAGGTTAGCCTGGGCTACAAGACTCTGTCTCTTTCACACATATGAAAAGAGGATGAATATGAGTGCTTTTCGGATGTAAAGTTCACAGTAAGGGGAGGGGCACTCCTTGATGACATGGGGCCAGGGGATAAAGTGTCTATCCTGGAGGGACTGAGGCAGCAGAGGAGACATGGAGGGGTGTGCTCTTATGGATGTGGCCAGTCACAGTGCTGCCTGCAGGTAGGCAAATGCTGAGGGTGCTGAGGGCGAGGGCGGCGGGTCAGGATTCCAAGGGCCGTCTGGGATAAACCATCTGATATGAGAGCAGCCTTAGGTAACTCAATATGATCAAACATTTTGAAAGGAGAAGGGGTGAGAATCCCTGCCCAGGAAACACAGAGCCCCTGGGTTCCACCACCAGCACCACAGAATACCCATCATGATGGTTCATGCCTGTAATCCTAATGCCCAGGTGGCAGAGACAGGAGGATTGGAAGTTCCAGGTTATCCTTAGCTGTAGAGCAAGTTCAAAGCTAGCTTCAAATACACAAGACCCCGTGTCAAAACCAAACAAACAAAAAAAGCAGGAGTCCAGAACGATATCACTTGACTTGCTGTCACTTGTCATCCTCCAGGACCCGAGTTCAAGCTCTAAACCCAAATGAAGGGGGAGGGAGAGAGAAGTGACTCCACAGAGTTCCCTCTGAGCCCACACACTCCGTGGCACGATCCGCCCTCCCGCCCCGTTAAGCACACTCACACAATATAACCAAAGTAAATAGTAACAAGAATCAAAAAGAAATAAAATGAGAAGAAACCAGCTGGGGAGAAAGTGGGAAGCGAATAATGTGTGTGTGCGCGCGCTAAGATATTTGCCTGTGAGAAAGAGACAACCTTTGAAACTTACATAAGGCGAGAAGTGCTGCTTTGTACAGAACATCATAAAGCCACACACACAGCAAATACTGCCTGCCAAGGACCGGCTTCACTAGGGCAGGTACCTGGGACCAGACAGGATGAATAAAATGTTTATGGAGCATTTTATGCGATGGGAACAGTGCTAAAAGAACCGCCACCCACTCTGGTGCTGAGGCTCCTGGGGCAGGAGCAGCACCTAAGGGTGCTGATACAGAGCCATGGAGGCTGCCACTGTCCAGGGTGATGAGGCCATGGTCTGGGGAGAGGTCCTGGTGTGTGGATGTGGCCCAGCTAACCTCGCAAAGGCTTACACGGATGGTCTTCAACCTTCCTAATGCTGCAACCCTTTAATATAGTTCCTCGCAGTGTGCTGACCCTCAACCATAATTTTTTTCATTGCTACTTCATGACTGTGATTTTGCTACTGTTATGAACCATAGCGTAAATACCTGTGTTTTCCGATGGTCTTAGGTGAAAAGGTCATTTGACCCCCACCCCACAAAGGGGTCCAGATCCACACTTTGAGAACTACTGGCTTAGACAACTACAGAAGGGGCCAGGCTCACAGAGCTTCAGAGAGAGGTGCCTACTGCTTGCAGATGTCCCAAGACTGGAGACTCTAGCCTGTCCCCAGGAGTCTGAGTACCAATACAGTATCTTAGTTACTTCTCCCTGTGGCTGGGACAAAATAAAAGGGAGGGAGCGATTTAAGATAGGCTTGCGGTTTGGTGGGATCCAGTCCATCATGGCGGGAGTGGCATGGCAACAGGAATGTGAGACAGCTGGTCGGTCACATTGTATCCCATTGTATCTTCCTGACAATGGAGTCAGAAAACAGAGAGAGTCTGAAGGCTGGTGCTCAGCTGCTCACGGTCTCCTTTCCCCTTTTAATTTGGCTATTACATTTATTCATGTGGTTGTGGGCACTGGGCTCGTGGAGGTCAGTTCTGTTACGTGGGCCCGGGGACTGGACTCGGGTGGGTTGTCAGGCTTGGTGGCAAGTACCCTTGGATCCATTTTGCTGCCCCACTCTTCTCTTCTCTTCTCTTCTCTTCTCTTCTCTTCTCTTCTCTTCTCTTCTCTTCTCTTCTCTTCTCTTCTCTTCTCTTCTCTTCTCTTCTCTTCTCTTCCCTTCCCTTCTCTTCTCTTCTCTTTGATGGCACTTGGAATTGAACCTGGGATCTCTGGGGTAGGCAGGCACCCTATCACTGAACCTCAGCCCCAGGCCTCTTTTTACTTTTTATTTTGAGACAGGCTATGTTGCCTAGGCTGCTCTTGAACTCACTCTGTACCTCAGGCTGGCCTTGAACTTGTGATCCTCATGTCTCAGCCTCCCAGGCAGCTGAAATTCCAAGCCTGCACCACCACGTCCAGCTTCATTTAACTTTTACGTTGACCCTCAGAAAAAGGTCCCTGGCACTTTCTGTTTTCATCTGTGGGGACACCAAGACCCAGAGGCCATAGACAGTTTCTTCAAGGTCACCCACCTTTCACGAGGGGGAGTCAGAATTTGAACCGGAGTCTTTCAGGTCCAGAGCCCATAGTTTTCACCATGTGTTATAGCAGAAAATCTCTGTGTCATTTTCTTGTGACTGCTCTAACAAATGATGACCCCAGGCTGGTGGTTTAAAAGCAGACATTTATTCTATTAAGATGTAGAGGGGCTGGTGGTGGTGGCGCACACCTTTAATCCCAGCACTTGGAGGCAGAGGCAGGCGGATTTCTGAGTTTGAGGCCAGCCTGGTCTACAAAGTGAGTTCCAGGACAGCCAGGGCTATACAGAGAAACCCTGTCTTGAAAAAAAAAAAAGATGTGGAGGGAAGATATCTAAATATGAACATTCTGGAAGCCTATTCTCTCAAAAACTGGTTGGGGACATGCTTCCTAGCTTCTTTCGGCTTCTGGGGGGTGTCTAACAGTCTTTGGATCACAGCTGCATCACTCCAATCTCTGCCTCATCTGCATCCTGTGCAGGTCATGTGTCCTAATCCAGCTCTGCCTGTGCAAATGCCCCTGATAAGGCAGATCAAATAAAATGTTTACAGGGGATTTAATGAGATGGGAATTGAGTCCTCTTGGAAGAACACCACTATTTGGATTTCAGACCCACCCAAACCCGATCTTGAGATCTTGAGCATAATTACACCTGCAAAAAAAATTATTGCCTCATAAGATCATACCCACAGTTACCCAGGGTCAGGACCTGTCCACACCTCATGGTGCGCTGGGAAGTTTTATGTCAACTTGACGCAAGCTAAAGACATCTGGAGGGAACCTACACTGAGAAAATGCATCCATGAGATCCATCTGTGAAGGCATTTTCTTAGTGATGGATGGGGAGAGGGCCCAGCGCATGGAAGATGATGCGGTGCCTGGGTTGGTGGTCCTGTGTTCTATAAGAGCAAGGCATGGGGAGCAAGCCAGTAAGCAGTACCCCTCCATGGCCTCTGCATCAGCTCCTGCCTCTGGGTTCCTGCTCCGTGTGAGTTCCTGTCCTGACTTCCTTCGATGATGAACAGCGATGTGGAAGTGTGAGCCAGATAAAAAGCCTTTCCACCGTAACTTGATTTTTGGTCATGGTGTTTCACCACAGCTATAGTAGCCCTAACTACTGCATGGGAAGATTGGGCATACACTATTCAGAGAGTGTCAGAAGCAGATGCAGAGGGAAGGAGGCTCTGGCCTGAAGAAAGCAGCAGGCAAGGGCAGGAGTGACTCTACCTGCTGACATGAGAACATGAGGAATTCATGCCACAAGGGCGTACAGCTCATCCGAGTCCCTTACCACTGTTTTAGCATACAGGAGACTATTCCGGAGTGAGCAGCAGGGTCATAGCCATCTCTGCCTCCAGTTCTCGGTGTGAAATGGATGGCAGAGGGGTTGGCTCACTGTGCTGCACAAAGTCAGAGCTGTGACCCGGCTGACCTCAGAGGTGCCTGAGTCCTCTCAGGAGGGAATGCAAGAGGGCGGTCCTGTCTCATTTGGCATCACAACTATGGCAGATATAAAGTAACTTTCAGAAAAGGAATACAGGGCTGGGCTATGGCTCACTTGGTACAGTGCCTGCTTAGCATACATAAAGTAGTGGGTTCAAGCCCCAGCACCCTAATAAACCAGGGGAAGTGGTGCAAGTTTGTAATTCTAGTAATTGGGAGGTGGAGGCAGGAAGATCAGGATTTCAAGATCATCTTTGGGTACTTAGCAAATTCAAGGACAGTCTGTGCCCCCCTCCACACACACACATGAGGGAGAGGAGAGAAAAGAAGGGACATGAGGCCCAAACCATTGGGTACATGCATCGCAGGATGGAGTGTGCACCCATGACAATTGGCTGAAGCTCATCCGAGTCCCTTACCACTGTTTTAGCATACAGGAGACTATTCCAGAGTGAGCAGCAGGGTCATAGCCATCACCGCCTCCAGTTCTAGGTGTGAAATGGATGGCAGAAGGGCTGGCTCACTGTGCTGCACAAAGTCAGAGCTGTGACCCGGCTGACCTCAGAGGTGCCTGAGTTCTCTCGGGACACAACCGCAGGGGCCTCCCACGTTGCTGCTGCCTCTTCTCAGCATTTGCATTGGGAAGCTCTGTGGATTGCCTGACAACCAGCATACATATGCTTTGGAGAAGGTCGGAGAGCTCAGGGCTTTAGTCCTTCTCCCAAGGTGCCTTCTAGTGTGAAACTTTTGATCACAGGGCTATAAGTGTGTGGTGTGTTCACCTGTGGATACAGGTGTGGTCACTTGTGGCAGCACATGTGGAGGCCAGAGGTTGACTTTGGACAGCCTTCTCAGTTTCTTTTCTGCCTTAGTTTTTGAGATTGGAGAATGGGGTGTGGTTGTGGGTGTGGGTCTTAACTGAATTTAGAGATTGTTGTGTTGGCTGATGGCTCCCAGGAATCTGCCTGTCAACCCCCATGCTTGGGTTACACAGGTGCACACCACCTCACCTGAGTAACATGGGTGCTGGGGATTTGAACTCAGGTCTTCATGCCTGCACAACAAGCTCCTTGCCCACTGAGCCATCTCCCCAGTCCTATTTTTCTGGTTTTTTTCTTTTTGTACTTCCTTCCTTCTCTCCTTTGTCTTCTTTTTGTTTTTCTTTTTTTATTTCTTTTCTTTGTTTTTTTCTTCTTCCTCCTCTTCCTCCTCCTCCTCCTCCTTCTCTCTCTCTCCCTCTCCCTCTCCTCCCCCCCTCTCTGTCTTGCTGTGTATCCCAGGTTGCCCTGAAATTCACCTGGTAGCCCAGGCTAGGTTTACACTTGCAGTCCTCTGGTCTCAGTTTCCCAAGTGCTGGGATCTCAGGCATGGGCTAGGTCTCAGCCTTAGACTAATCTTTTAAAGGAAAACTCCAGACACACATACGCTGAAGAGGAAATAAACACTGTAAATTGCACAAGGTTCTCCATATGTTTCATGAGATACTGTGTCATAATGTTAGATAGAATAACAAAGTCCTTAACAAGCTAAGCCATGATGATACATGCCTGTAATTCTAGCATGTTGGAGGCTGAGGCAGGAGGATTGTGAGGTCAAGGCTGCTCTATCCTGACTTAAAAAGTAATAACAAATGTAAGTAAAGATTATAACAATATATCCAGGCAGTGGTGGTACATGCCTTTAATCACAGCACTCAGGAGGCAGAGGCAGAGGCAGAGGCAGAGGCAGAGGCAGAGGCAGGTGAATCTCTGTGAGTTTGAGGCCAGCCAGTTCTACAGAGAAAGTTCCAGTCAAGGCTACACAGAGAAATCCTGTCTTGAAAAACCACACACACACACACACACACACACACACACACACACACACACACACACTCGGAACTATATCTTCATTGTAGAGAACTTAGAACAAACGAAAGGCTATCTCTTTCAAACATACCACTTAAATTAACAGTTAATATTTGACTGTATTTCTGAATGTGTATTTATATTTATTCCACAGACTTTTGCATAATTTTGAAGCTGGAGATTGGACTAAGGATTTGATGCACTTGAAGCAAGCACTTTACCCCATCCCGCACCTGGGCACACACAAATGCATACACACATGTGTTTAACATTTGTTTGACATTCATTTATTTGTGTGGAGGTTAGAGGACGACTGTAGGAAGCTGGTTTCTCTTTCCACCATGTAATTCTCGGATCTTCAGATTTGGTGCCTGGCACCTTTGCCCACTGAGCCATCCCCAGCCCACATGCATCTTTGAAGACAGGCTCTCACTATGTAGCCCAGGTTCCCCTTGAACTCATGACCCTCGTGCTTCAGTGTTGTCTGTTATTAGCTACTCTTTTGTTTGAGCTTTGATAATACTGGACAAGGCAGCTCAAGGAGGGAGGTTTATCTGGCTCCCAGGTTACAGCCCACCAGATGGGTGGAGTTTGAGGTAACTGGTCACTCCAGTCAGCAGTCAGGGGAGCAGAGAGCTGGTTCTCAGCTGGCTCTCTTCTTTCTATGGGGCCGGGGACACCACCAGCTCACAGGAAGGGACGGTCCCACCCATTTTGGGTAGGTCTTCACACCCCAATCAGCCTTCTGTAGATAACAAGCTGGGCTGAGCGCAGCTGTGGTGGACAAGAGGCCCACTGGGATGCAGCGGCCAGTTCTTAAAGAGCTGATGCATTGTTTTTAAATTTTAATTATTTTATTTTATTTTATTTATTCTTCTTTCATACAATACATCTCGACCACATACAACAATCCTTTTGCTTCCTCTTCCCAGTCCCTCCCACACCTTCCTCTCCTCCAGATCCCCTGCTCCCCTGTTTCCCCTCAGAAAAGAACAAGTCTCGTAGTCATATCAACCAAAGGGCATAACTATATGCAGTAAGATGAGGTATATACCCTTGTGTCAAGGTTAGTTGAGGCAGACCAGTAGGAGGAAAAATACCCCAAGTGCAGGCAAAAAGTCAGAGACAGCCCCACTCCCAGTGTTAGGAGTCCCACGACCCGTCCCCCAGGCAACACAACCACCTCAGCACGAATGCAGAGGACCCAGAGCAGCACGGACCCATGCAGGCTCTGTGAGCTCCTTTGAGCCTTGCTTAGTTGACTCTGTGGGCAGTGTTTTCCTGGTGTCCTCAACTCCTTTGGCTCCTACGATCCTTCCACCTCCTCTTCAGAGTTCCCCTTGCTCCGCCTAATGTTTGGTTGTGGGTCACTGTTGTATTTTATAAAAAGATATGAAAGAGGAAGGAATATGTTTGGTGGCGATGCGGTAAGGTGTGGGGGAAGGGGTACCTCTGCCGGCCCACGCTGAGGCATCCCTTCTCCCTGAGGTACCAGCCACTCAGTAATACAGAGTTTATTCAGGGCATGGATAGGGGAGGGGAATGGGAAGAGAGAGGGTAAGGAGCGGGAGCAAGAGAGTGAGGAGGAGGGGCAAGCAGCCCCTTTTACAGTGAGCCAGGCACACCTGGCTGTTGCCAGGCAACTGTGGGGCAGAGGCTAGATGAAATGCCAACAGTCAGTGCATCTGTTGCCATCAGCTGCAGGAGAAAGTCTCTCTGATGATGCTTGGGCTGGGCACGGATCCTACCTAGATCTCTGAGGAACCCAGCTTCCTGTTCCTGGCCACCTAGGCAGTGTTGAGGCACAGTCTCGCTCTCCTGGTGTGAGCCTCAGGTTAGACCAGTCATTGGTTGGCCACTCCTACAAGCTCTGAGCCACCATTGCTCCAGTGTGTTTTGCCTGCGGGGCANTCTCTCTGATGATGCTTGGGCTGGGCACGGATCCTACCTAGATCTCTGAGGAACCCAGCTTCCTGTTCCTGGCCACCTAGGCAGTGTTGAGGCACAGTCTCGCTCTCCTGGTGTGAGCCTCAGGTTAGACCAGTCATTGGTTGGCCACTCCTACAAGCTCTGAGCCACCATTGCTCCAGTGTGTTTTGCCTGCGGGGCAAGTCTGCAGGTTTTGTGGCGGGGTTGCCGTTCTATTCTCACACGGGAGCCCAGCCAGGTTACAGAAGACAGCAGATTCACGCTCTTTATCCTCCATTACTGGGAGTCCTTTCTAGGGTCACCCTTGTAGGTTCCAGGGAGTTTCCACTCCACTAGGTGTCTATACTGCCCTCTAAATGCTCACTTCTTTCAGTCCTCTCCCTCCCTGCCTCCTGTCCCCCACCTCCTCCACCTACAAAATAGACTCTGTTTCTCATTTCCCAGGGAGATCCATTCACGCGCCCCTCCCCACCTCTCCTCTTCACATGATTTTTCTGGGTCTGTGGACTACAGCGTGATCATCCTTTACTTAACAGCTAATATCCATGTATAAGTGAGCACATATCATGCTTATCTTTCTGGGTTGCCTCCCTCAGGATGAGTTTTTTTTTCTAGCTCCATCCATTTGCCTGCAAATCTCATGATGTCATTTTAAACAGCTGATTAATATTCATTTTTTTTAAACAGCCGAGTAATAGTCCATTAGGTAAATGTACCACATTTTTTTAAATCCCCTCTTCAGCTGAGGGACAACTAGGTTATTTCCAGTTTCTGGCTACTATGAATAAAAGCTTTCATGAACATAATTGTGCAAGTGTCCCTGCAGTAGGATAGGGCATCTTTTGGGTATTTTGCCAAGAGTGGTATAGGTGGATCTTGAGGTAGATTGATTCCCAGTTTTCTGAGGAGCCTCCGTATTGGTTTTCACAGTGGTTATATGAGTTTGCACTCCCACCAGCAATGGACGAGCCTTCCCCTTGCTCCCCGTCCCCGTCCTCGCCAGCATGAGCTGTCATTTGTGTCATTTGTGTTGTTGATCTCAGCCATTCTGAGATGGCATCGCAAAGTTTTCATTTGCATTTCCCTGATGGCTAAGCATGTCAAATATTTCTTCAAGTGCTTCTCAGACATTTGAGAGTCCTCTGATGAGAATTCTCAGTTTAGGTCTGTACCCCATTTTTAAATCGGATTGTTTGGTTAGTTGATGTCCAGATGTGGTGCTGGGGAAACCTTCTCCCCAATTCTGTAGGGAGTATCCTGTGGGTGGTGGCTTTGCCTTACAGACGCTTTCAGTTTCACGTTGTCCCGTTGTTGAACTTAATGCCCGTGCTATCTGATTCTGTTTAGGACGTTGTCTCCTTAGCAGTGCATTCAACAATATTCTCCATTTTCTCTTCTATTAGGGTTCAATGTGTCTGGTTTTATGATGAGATCTTTGATCCATTTGGACTTGGGTTTTTTGCAGGATGATAGCACCCTGGATTCTAATTTTATTTGTGTGTGTGTGTGTGTGTCTATGCCATCTGTATACAGGTGCCCTCAGAAGCAAGACCAAGGTGTTAGAACCCCTGGAGCTACAGTTATAGGCAGTTATGAGCTGAACTCAGGCGCTCTGGGAATGTGGTATTCATTCTTTATTGCTGAGCCTTTCTCCAGCTCCCACACTGCCTTTTTTTTTTGTTTGTTTTTGTTTTTTTGTTTTTTTGAGACAGGGTTTCTCTGTATATCCCTGGCTGTCCTGGAACTCACTTTGTAGACCAGGCTGGCCTCGAACTCAGAAATCCACCTGCCTCTGCCTCCTGAGTGCTGGGATTAAAGGCATGCGCCACCACTGCCCAGCTCCACACTGCCTTTTGTGATAGGGTCCCATATTGGCCTCCGTCTCTCTAACGTGGCTGGGCTGAGGCCAGGAAGCCTCAGGCATTAGCTTGTTTCCACTTCTCTAGGACTTGTATTACAAGTATGAGTCATGGTCATCTGGCTTTAACTCATTTAATACAGACTCACGTCCGCACAGGGCAGGCACTTTCTGAACGCAGCTCTCTCCCCACTCCTATTTGTCTGTTTGTTTGTTCTGAGGCTGGGTCTCCTGAAACCCAGGGTGGCCTCAAGTTTGCTCTGTAATCGAAGATGACGTTAATCCCCAGATCCTCCTGCTTACAGGAATGTATTGCCATGCCTGCTCGCCACCGAGGATTACTTTCTACCACTGATGCCGATGCTGACTGGCTTTGTTTCCTGACAAGGTTTATTTACTTTTTCTCTCTCTCATAAGCTTCTAGGCAGCTTGTGTTTCTCTGGAGGAGAACTGTGCCTTTGCAGCCAGGCGTCCCCTGAATTTCTGTAGTGACCCTCGTGTTGCAGGTATAGAGTTCTCGGGAGCTCGCTGGTGAGGCAGACTAGCTGAATCCGTGAGAGACCCTGTTTTGAGATCAAGTAGGTTGAGAAGCAATAGAAGAAGACATCTGACCTCTGACCTCTTGCCTTCCCAGACACACACATGAGCTGTGTGTAGCACACAGGAGCATACACAGGCAACACACACACACACACACACACACACACACACACACACACACACACGGTAGCCACCTTCCTAATTCGATGTCCTTAACCTTGGAGGTTTACCTTGGAAGACGGCTTTTCCTGTTTAGAGTCTGAATCTTTACACCAATGTTCTTATCCCTAGTCTCTTCTCCAAGGGCCTGAGAAAAGCGCCGGCTGGGAGCAGTGCACCTGGAGAAAGGTGGCAAGCGACAGAGTCCAAGTTTCCTCTGAGATACTGAGTTAGGAAGAACAGCAGGACAGTTGAGGGCTAGAGATAGAACTCTGACAGAGTGCACGCTAGAGATAGAACGCTGACAGAGTGCATGCCAGGCTCCCAGCACTGCACACAGCGAGCACAGCAGTGCATGTTAAGAACGCTACCATCTGGAACGGAAGGCAGAACAAGGCTGTTCTTAGCTACATATCAAGTTTGAATCCAGCCTGGGCTACATGACGTCCTGTGTTAAAAAAAAAAGTAAGCTCAAAAACTCAACCAACCAATGAGCGAAACCAACAGAGGAGCCTTAAGGGTTAAGGATATCTTGGGTGTTAACAGCAGGGAGAGAAGCTAGAAAGAGGAAGTGTTACTGGACAGTCACATCTGCAACCCCTCTCTTGAGAGTTTTCCCTGAATCCAAAAAGGAAGGTGGAGACTAGAAACTGATCAAGGAAACTGGATTTATTTATACTTCGGCCACATTAGAGAGAGGGGAGCCTCATTTCTCTCTGGCTTGCCTGTAGCCGTCTTCGTGGGAAGCTGTGAACCTTGCTGAGAGTGAGGCTCGGTTAACAGAGTGGGTTGTGTTCCCAGCACTGCACACCCATGCATGCCTACAATCCCAGCACTTGGGAGGTCAAGGCAGGACAATCTTGAGTCTAGCCTGGGCTGCACAGTGAGGCTGTGTGTGTGTGTGTGTGTGTGTGTGTGACAGGGTTTCTTTATGTAGCCCTGGCTGTCCTGGAACTCAATCTGTAGACCAGGCTGGCCTTGAATTCAGAGATGTACTCGCCTCTGCCTCCCAAGTGCTGGAATTAAAGGTGTAGGCAAAAGTTATCCTGACTTTCTTTGATTGAGTGTTTTGTCGCATATAATATAGTCCTGTGTACCCGCAGGAGCACCTGGTGCCTAGGGAGGCCAGAGAGGATTTGGATCCCCTGGAGCTGGAAAAACACACAGAGTGAGACACTTTGTGGGTGCTGGGAATTGAACCCAGGTTCTTCAAAAGAGAAGTCAGTGCTCTTGGCCGCTGAGCCATCTTTCTAGCACTGAGACTCTGCCTTAAAAGAAGACAGCAGTTAAAAAGGAACTTAGACTTTGGGTCCCCTCCGTGGGACAGAATGCTCTTCACTCTGGTGGCATTTACAGCCTGGAGGGACAAAGGCATTGCCCAGGCTAGCAGGAAGTCAGCGGGTTTGATTTGTACTGCCTGTACCTGGACAGATCCAGGGCTGGTTGTCCTGCCTCTCCTGATAGGTGAACGCCTGGGAATCTAGCTGCTCTTCAGTAAAAACCACCCCTCCCCACCTCTATTCATCCTCTCTGAATCAGTTAGGGAGAGTGGCCATAAACTACATTTATATCCTTTTTATTGTTTGACTAGTCACAACAACAGTGCTCCTTTGTTTCAGTGTAAAAAGTCCAGTAAAATTCACGAATATATCTAAGAAACTCCTTTTTAATCTGTTTTATGGGGGAGGGAAATGCGATAGCTCAAGTATTATCTCCTCCCTTAAGCCTTTGTTAACTAGAGCCCGAGGGACTGTACTCTTCCTCATTGACTTCTGGGGGTGGACTTTGCAATGTATCCCCCTTCTTTCCTCTTCCCCCTTTCTTTCTCCTTCTCCTCTTCTTCTCTCTCACTCTCTGAGATAGAACCTCCTGTAGCCCAGGCTGGCCCAGAATGCAGTATGTTTCAGAGGATGGCCTTGAAAGGCAATGGTCCCCTTGCTGCCACCTTCTGACAGAACCCAGGGCCAACTGTATGCTAGGCCAGCACTCGACCAACCAAGATACCTCCCCAGCTCTTCCTTTGGGTCTTTGAACCAGGACCTCACACTGTAGCCCAGGCTGCCCCTCATGCTCACCATCTTCTTGCCTCGGGCTCCCAAGTGCGTGAATGACAGGCATACCCCTGCCAACCCCCCACCCCCAGGGTCTACGGTGCTGAGGTTGGAGCTCAGAGCTTTGTACATGCTTAGGCAAGCACTCTGCCAGCTGAGCGACACCCCCAGCCCTTCCTCCCGTCCCAGGCTCCAGCTCACGATCCTCCTGCCCAGCCCCACAGTTCCGGGATTACAGGACTGCATCGCCATTGCTGGTCTCTCTCATGCCATCACTGGGTTGGGGAAGGTTTGGAATTAATTTTCTTTAATTACAGGGCCTGGGGTGGTTCTCAGGGGGATTGGTCCCAAACACCAGAGTGGAGTGGAACTCTGGAGGAGTAGGTGCAGAACCCAGGGGGTGCCTGTCACACACACAGGCAGGTGGCTGTGGAAGGAGACAGCTGGGCGAGATTGTTCCTTGCTGACCAAGAAGGGAAGGAAGAAAAGTCATTTTGTGGGAAGCCAGATCCCATGGAGGCTCCTCCATTAGGCAGGGAGCTACTTCTTCAAAGTTATTCAGTTAAGACCCTTTCTCTTTTAAAAATTATTTTTTTAATTTAAAAGTTTTATAATTATTATTCTTTAATTTTTTTTCACAGCCCAGACGTCATCCTTCTCCCGGTCTGCCTGCCCTCTGACCGATCCCCCCTCCCACTCACCCCCCACCCTATCTCCAAG
This sequence comes from Mus minutoides, assembly GCA_902729485.2. Classification (NCBI taxonomy): domain Eukaryota; kingdom Metazoa; phylum Chordata; class Mammalia; order Rodentia; family Muridae; genus Mus; species Mus minutoides. The sequence goes on along the minus strand of LR749513.1, from coordinate 4,430,675 downwards.
AGGACATCCCCACCCCCACCCCACCAGACCTCCCCACTCTCTGATAAAAAGTTATTTTTAAAATATTTATTGTTTACATACATTAAATCCTGACCATGGCTTCCTTTACCTCTGCTCCTTCCAGTCCCTGCCACACACACCTTGCCTCTCCCCTAGATCCAGGAAGGAAGGAAGGAAGGAAGGAAGGAAGGAAGGAAGGAAGGAAGGAAGGAAGGGAGGTCACGTGGCCACGGCCGGCCTCTCCCTCTCTCTTTCTACCTTCTCTCATTTCTCCTTGCCTTTCTACAATAAAGCTGTAAAACCATAAAAAGAAAAAAAATGGCATGTAACCAGTTACACTAACACTAGGCACGAAGCTCACATCAAGGCTGAATGAGGCAACCCTGTAGAAGGAGAAGAGCCAGCAGAGGAGTCAGAGACGCCCACATTCCCACTGTTAGGGTCCCACAAGAACACTAAGCTATGCAGCCATAGAGTATAAGCAGAGGGCCCGTAAGGTCCCCAATTGTCACTTGAGTCTCTGTAAGCCCCTGTGATCCCTGCTTAGTTGGCTCTGCAGAGATCCTCTGTTCATCGATAAGAGCTCACCAGCTCATGATCTCTATCTCTAGCTGTGTCCTGAGGGATTTTATCCTGGCAACTGACCACCATTAGGGTGAATGATGCAAACCTTAGCTCAGGGAGAAAAGACAGAGCAAAATCAAACATTTACTAACTTTTTTTTTTTTTTTTTGTAAGTGGAGACTGGGGATGTGTCTCAGTGGTGAAAGCTTTGCTTAGCAGGAAAGCAAACCAAACCAAAGACAAAACACAAACCAACTAACAACAACAAAAAAAAACAACCAAAGAAAACCAAATTGGACCTGGTGGCACAGACCTGTCACCCCAGCAACTTGGGAGGCTGAAGCAGATGAGCGTAAAGTCCGATGCCTGACTGCAGGACCGAGTGAGTGAGTTTAAGGCCAGTCTCCACAACTTAGGGAAACCTCATCTCAAAATAAAAGTAAGCGGAGGGCTGGTGTCTACCTCACAGACAACCCGCTGGCCTCTGTTGTCCCAGCACTAGGATAAAAGATCTGTGTCACCATGCCAGCCAGATCTACATCTTTGTCACCTGTTAGGCCCAGCAGCCGGCAGAACAGAGCTGTTTTCTGTCATCACAGGGGCCCGAGAGAAAAGTCACAGCAGTGGCAGCTGTGCCAAGACCAATCAGTGCGATTCAGGTAGAGGGTACAATAATGCTTACGGTTTTAGAAATTATAAATCATGAATCGTCAATTCATTAAGAAGACTGACAGCTTACTGTTGGTTTTCTTTTTTTCCTTTTTTTTTTTTTTTTTTTTTTTGAGACAGGGTTTCTCTGAGTGCCCTAGCTGTCCTGGAACTCACTTTGTACACCAGGCTGGCCTCGAACTCAGAAATCCGCCTGCCTCTGCCTCCCGAGTGCTGGGATTAAAGGCATGCGCCACCACACCCAGCTTACTGTTGGTTTTCTCTTTGGGGTTTTGTTTTATTTTATGTAAAGTACTGGAAATTAAATCTAGGGCTTCATTTATGATAGAAAAAAAGTGATCTACCACTGAGCCACGCCCCAGACCCTCCCTGGGGGATTCTAGGCAGGGGCTCTACCACTGAGTCATATCTCCAGCTCATTCATGTGTGGATGAATGGGAATCGGGTATTATATTCCCATCCATATTAGATACTCTCTGTGTGAATATTCATGTTATTTGTGTGTGTGTGTGTGTGTGTGTGTGTGTGTGTGTGTGTGTGTGTGTGTAAGAGAGAAGAAGAGGGAGAAAAGGTCTGTAGGAGGCAGAGGTTAGCATAGAGATCTTCCTCAATCACTTCCCACTTTTAAAAAGTTTTTGGTTTTTTTTTTAACTTTTTAAATTTACTCTTGTCTCCCATGGTATATTCTGACTACAGTTTCCACTCCATCCTCCCCTCCCACTCCCGTCTCCTCTTCCTCCATTTCCCTTCAGAAAACAGCAGGTCTCCTAGGGATATCAACCAAACATGGTCTATCAAGTAGTAATAAGATTAGGGGCCTCCCTCATTTTACTGCTGGATGAGGCAACCCAGTAGGAGGGAAAGCAGGCAAAAGAGTCAGATATACCCCAACTCCTTCTGTTAGGAGTTCCACAAGAAGATCAAGCTACAGATATTAAGACAGAGTCTCTTGCTAGGCATGGAGCTTATTGCTTTGGCTAGATTGTACAGTAAGGCCTTAGCATCTTTTTGTTCTGTCTCCCCAGTGCCAGGACTAGGGGTGTGTTTTACCACACCTGGCTTTTCATGTAGATGCTCAGCACCCAAACTCAGGTCCTACTGCTGAAGCTGCAAACATTTTACTGACTAAGAAATGTCCACAGCCTACTTGGTTGTTATTCTTGTTGTTGTTGTTGCTATGACAAATGACCTGACAGCAGCAACTTTAGGAAAGAACAGTTTATTTAATTCCATCTGGGATCCCAGCCAGTGGGATGGTACCGCCCATACCTGGGGTCGGCTTTCCCGCCTGATCTATAATTCTCTGGAAACACCCTCAAAGATAGACCTCGAAGAGTCTAGGTGTCTAGATGATTCCAAATCCAGACAAGCTGACAGTGGAGATTGGCTGCTGCAGATGTGATATAAGAAATGGTGCTGCACGCATAGCCGTAGGTCGTCCTGGAGAAGGTGCTGCGGACCCTCAGGATCAGGATCACAGCAGACTGCGAACTCTGATACTTCTGTACAGCCCTAGCCCATAAGTGGGATGCAGGACTGGGGATGGAGGAGGAGTCTATTGTGGGAGGCAGCAAGAACCACAGGCTGGCCTTGGCAATGGTGATATTTCAGCAAGGGTGTATTTCAGCCCTGGTGTATGCGTGTGTGTGTGTGTGTGTGTGTGTGTGTGTGTGTGTGTGTGTGTATGCGCGTGCACAGGGAGAAAGGACACAGAGAGAATTGCCCATGGAATTGGGGGATTCCACCAGCCCTCTGGTGCCTGCTAGGTTCACGAGAAATGCTGCTGCACATGTCAGATATAAAGAATGAGGGCACGGGACTGTGATGCTAAAGATAATCCAGAGGACATGTGGCATGTGTGACTCATGAGGGGAGAGAAAGGGGACGGTCCGAAGAGTGTGCCTGGCACCTCAGAGCACTCGTGCCCGAGCACCAGGATGGCACACAGAAGAAGGCGAGTGTGGGAAAGCTGGCTTGAGGTGAATGGGTGTGCTTTTCTGTAACCCACAAGGCCTCACCACATCGGTAATGCCACCTTGCAAGCAATCCAAGCCAGGGATTATCTCGTGACACGGTCACTGCTGTCTGAAAATACTATGTTGCTCAGAAGAGAAAGGAGGAGTACTGGACCACTGATCAAATTTATGGGTTCATGGGTCAATTTCTACACACTGGGGAGGAAAGTCCAGTTGTACTTTAGTGGGAGATGGAGCTAGCTCCCATCCCCTTCTCAGGAATAACAGGGGAAAAAAAAGAGACAAAAATTGATAAATCATCCCTTTTTCTCTAATCCCCCCACCCCAATTAAAACATGTTCAGGTGCGGTGGAAGGCGATAGAACCTCTTCAGTTACACAATCTGCTGTGTATGGCTCTACAACATTGCCAAGCAGCACAAATTCAACACACGTAACAGCGTCCCCTGAGAGCAAGCACACAAGAGAAACAGATGTCACCAAACTTACAAGCAGCTTGGCACATATGTCCAAGACAACGGGAGATTCTCAGAGTATAGTGCCAAGAAATGACTTCACAACTAAAATAGGAGGCCTGAGTTCAGCTTCCACACCGGTGATGACTGCAAACTCCCAAAGTCCAGTCTCAAATAAAGAAACAGCAACCAACAGACGCAGTTCACATTTACCATCAGCACCAAGGACCACTGAAAACTCTCAAAACGCAGTCCCTACAACCCATACTGTTCCGATCTCGGAAAGCTCCATATCAACAGTTCTCACTCAGGAACCTACAACCTTCCCAAAGAACTCAATCTCAACAGAAACACCTGTATCTCCTGGCATCGCCCACACCACATCCCAAACGGATGCATCTGCAAACTCCCCGAACATCTCAGAGGCAACACATGGAATTCAACCCACCAAGAAGGTCCAAACAACAGGCTTCACTCCGGATACTGTAACTATCGCAAGGAGCTCAGTTTCCACAGAAGCCACTGTTCCTCCAGACACTTCCTTCACCCCAGCCACGACTGAGGAACCTAACACCTGGACAAGCAGCCATATTTCTACACTTGTAACTCCACCAATAAGGAATACCCAAACAACAGTCTTTAGTCAGGAATCTACAACCTACCCAAACAGCACAATTTATACAGAAACAACTGTGCCTCCAGACACCTCACTCACTATAACACAAACTGAGGCATCCTCAACATTCTTAAGCAGCCCCATTTCAACTAAAGGAATTCAAGCAATGGAGACTTCCCAAACAGTCTTGACTCAGGAATCCACAATCTTCAGAAACAATTCAATTTCCACAGAAACAGCTGTAGCTCCTGACACCTCTCTCTCTACAGCCCTGACTGATGTATCTGAAGTCTCCACAGCAACGACTATTTCAAAAAAAGAAGCTCATGGAACCGGGACTTCCCAAACAGTGTTCACTCTGGGATCTACAACTTTCTCAACAAGTTCATGGTCCACAGAAACAGCTGTAACTCCTGAGACCTCCTACACTTCAGCTGAGAATGAGGCCTCTACACCTTCCCCAAGCACAGCGACTTCAACCCAAGCAACACAAACAATTAGTGCATCTCAAACAGTCTTCACTCAGGAATCAACAACTTTCCTAACAGGGTCACTTTCCACAGAAACAGCTGTATCACCTCAGATTAACCATACCACATCTCTACCTCAGGCTTCTACCGCATCTGCCGGCAGCCCCATTTCAACACAAGAAACTCAACCCACTGAGACCCCCAAAACCATCTTCACTCAGGAATCTCCTACCTACCCAACCAGCACAATTTCCACAGAAACAGCTGTACCTCCTGACACCTCATCCTCCACAGCTCTCACTGATACATCTTCAACCTTCCCAAGTACCTCAATTTCAACCCAAGAAACTCAAGCCGTTGAGACTTCTCGAACAGGTTTCACTCAGGAACCTACAACCTTGCCCAGGAGCTCAACTTCCAAAGAAACAGTTGTCTCTTCTGACACTCCCTACACTTCTTCTGTGGACGAGGCTTCTCCAAGCTCCCCAAGTAACCTCATTTCAACAAAAGAAACTCTAGCAGAGACATTTCAAACAGTCTTCACCCAGGAGTCTACAACCTTCCTTACAATCTTACTTTTCACAGAAGCAGATCTACATCCTGAGATCACCCACACCACATACCAACCTGTAGGATCTGCAACACCCCTAAGCAACCCGATTTCAGCACAGGGAATTCAACCCAGTGTGACGGTCCAAACAACAATCTTCCCTCCGGAAACTGTGACCTCCCAAAGCAGTCCCATTTCAACAAAATCTCCTATATCTTCTGAGGTTAGCCACACCTCAGCCTTGACTGCAACCTCCTCTCCAAGCAGTCCAACTTCCACCCAAGCAACTCATGCCACTGAGACATCTCCAACAGACTTCACTTGGGAATCTCCAACCTTTCCAAGCAGTGGGATTTCAACGGACACGGGTCACCCCCCTATGAGCTCTCAATATACTGTCCTTCCTGCTGAATCAGTGTTTTCTCTCCCACCATCATCAGAACCACCCTCAGCATTTATCACTCTGCCACCAAGTAAGTTTCATGGGATCTTAGCTCTTAGTCATCTTTTTTTTCCCCATGGGGTCATGTCGCATGGTTCTGACCTATACAGCTATTTGGGTATATTTCTAGCACTGATAGGTGTTATCTTTGGTATGCGGTTAGCGACACTGGAACAGCATCTCAGTATGATTAGGCTGGGTTCAATCTTGTGATCCTTCTGTTTCAGCCTCTTGAGTGCTGTGATTACAAGCATAAGTCGTCATGCCCAGCATACTATTATTATTGTTGTTGTTGTTGTTAGATTCATAGGGTTTATTTTTCCTCATTCCTCCTTCCCATTCTCTCTATTTCTCTTTCTTTCTCTCTCTCTCCCTTCCTTCCTCGCTTCCTTCCTTCCTTCCTTCCTTCCTTCCTTCCTTCCTTCCTTCCTTCTCTTCTTCTTCTTCTTCTTCTTCTTCTTCTTCTTCTTCTTCTTCTTCTTCTTCTTCTTCTTCTTCTTCTTCTTCTCTCTCTCTCTCTCTCTCTCTCTCTCTCTTTCTTTCTTTCTTTCTTTCTTTCTTTCTTTCTATCTCTCTTCCTTTTCCTCTGTTTCTTGTATCCTTAAATCCCTTTTGTCTTGTACTTTCTCCACTAGTTCCTTGGAACGAGGTGGGAATGTAAGACTTTACTGCCATCTTCTCCCATCCTCCTTGTTAAGGGCAGGGCCATGATGACACCTTGATGGGAGCAAGTGTTTTGTCCCTGGAGATTTCTCAGTGATGTTTTTGAATTCTGGCCTTTCCCAGAGGACTGCAAGAATGGAAAGTGGAACGGAAGACAGTGTGAATGCCCACCAGGCTACACGGGTCAGCTGTGTGACTCCACCCTGTATTCCTTCCCAGTAGGTAATGACTCCTCTGAGACCTGCAGTCCTCCCTGTGCCCCTAGACCTTTACAGTGAGATGGCCATGTCAGAATGACTGACCATTCCCATGGCTTCACTATAGAGAGAGGAGGTAATGCTATTCTTGTTCTGGCCCTCCTTCCCCTCTAATGGGAGTATTCTGTCCTAACTCTTTTCACACCTTCCACCTGACTTCTTGGGTTTTCATCTGGCCATTTGCTCTGTGATAGCAAGAGACAAGGGCTGGGGGTTGGGGGGAGAGAGTTCTATTCACAGTGCAAGTATGGAGACCTGAGTCTAGATTCCCAGAACCAATGTGAAATTCTGGGCATAATGCTGTGTACCTGTAACCTGACAAGAAGACACACAGAGCTCTGGTTCTCCCTGACCAGCCATTCTAGCCCAATTGCTGAGCTCCAAATCCAGGGACAGACTCTGTCTCAAACACTAAAGAGAGAGGATGGAGGAAGATGAGCATGCCCATGTATGAACACATGCTTGAGAGAAAACACACACACACACACACACACACACACACAGCAGGGGGAGAGGAGTCTTAGCCACCCTCAACTCACTCTTGAGTTTCTATCCTTTTTTCCCCTCCATGATACCAACAGGCAGAAAGTTTTACCCACCCCAAAGACATTCCCCAGGGTCCTAAGTGTTACCGTCTCATGCACCATGTTGCCTGGTCTCACAGAAATCCCCGATGTTATCAACGCTACAGTGACCGTGTTGGTAAAAGTGATTGAACGGAACATCACAGCTGACATGGGGAATGCATCCTCCCAGGCCTACAAGAACTTCACAGACCTCTTCGTGAGCCAGGTGGGAGCAAGTCCTCAGTCAAGTGAGGTCCATGGTTACCTATCCCAGTTTCTCATCTTATGAGCCCATCACCTCCCAGAATTCTGAGACAGAGTCCTCTCAGGGCTCCCAGCCTTGAGCCCTGCCCCATCCAGCTCCCATCAGAGGGAGCGTCCTGACCTTTTCCTTTCTCTTTCCTATGGACTCCACCAACATCAGCCTGGAGCTGTCTAGACATAGGACATACTCCAGCCCTGTGTCATCTCCGTTGTTGTTGGGTTTTTTTCCAGATGAATAAAGTTTACAAGGCTGATGACCTTCCCCAGTACAGAGAAGTGATCATTAGAGAATTGCTGTGAGTGCTGGGGGTGGGGCGTAGGGGGGGTCCCTCTTTCTCTCCCTATTGCTTCCTCATACCTTGAGGTTGGGCTATCAACCTCTGTGTGGTCCAGGGGAACTCCAGCCCTGAGTTATGGATTGTTTGTTCATCGTGGTTACTCATTCATAGTTTGTTCATTCATTCACAAAACTTGTCACAGACCCATAAATCCATCATTGATTCATCCACCTGTCATTTGTTCAACGGTCCATTCGTATCTCATTTGCTCATTCACCTCTTCATTACTCCATTCACTGAAGCTCTATCACTGTCCACCTACGCATGACATTCATTCGTTCTGCACACATTCATTCCTAATCTTGTTCGTTCATCTGTTCAGGTCTGTTCACTATTTATGCTCATTCTTTTTTTCATTATTCATCATGTTTATCCGTTCACCATTAGTTCATTCGTTCATTCACTTTGACAGTCATTCCATTTTTTTTCCCATTTAGCAACAATTTATTAAAAGCCAACCCTAGCTGAGGGTCACAGACTTGTAATAGCAGACTTGGAAACTTATGACGACAGGAAGATCAGAAGTTGAAGGCCAGCCTAGGCTACACAGTGAGTTCCAGGCCAGCCCGGGCTATGTGAAGGAACCCTGCTTCAGCAAAACAGAACAAAAGAAAGAAAAATAAATGAATTGTGTTAGCTGCTTGGAACACAGTATTCTACTCTTCCTAGAGTACAAAATGGCAGAGCATAGGGGGTGGGCGCCAACTGAAGTTTAAGGAGGAGTGTTCAGAATGGAGTAGAGAAGGGGTAGGGAAAGAGTTACAGTGGGGAGGGGTGAATTCCACAAATTTGAAAATGCACACAATAGCTGCAGTGTAAGTTAAAGAAATGGCTCATGCCAATCAGAGAGACTGTCCTTATCAGCAGTTGGCCTGCAAGGGACAGCATTTGATTTGCAAGGGACGGGATCTGATTAGCTCTATCTGGCTTCAGGGTAGAGAATGAATGGCCAGAAGTCTACATTGGAGGTGATGGTGTCAGCGACTAGAGAGAGGACAAAAGGTATCCTGTGGGAAAGCTCTTGAGCAATAAGGTTTTTCCGTAAGGCCACGGGGACTTGCAGAGAGAAAGAGGGGAGCGGGTAAGAAGTAAGACAGATTTCTGAGCTGCTGAGGCATGGGGTGCCCGTGCTTGGATGAGGGCTATGAAGAAGAGAAAGACTGCTGGCCTCTCCTGCCGGTGGCTATGACAGATAACTTACCCTGTCTCAAAATCGCTCCCCTCAGCAGCATCACTGGCCACATATGAGGGGCTTCGAGATTAGGGTTCCACTTTTAAACAGGAACTCATTATTTCTTATTTATTCTCCTCCTCTCCTCTTTTCTCCCCCTCTTCCTCCTTCCTCTCTTCCTCTTCTCCTTTCTCTCCTTCCCCAAGCACTGGGTTAAGACATCATCCACCACATTCAACTGTCTCAGGCTCCACCATTCTCCTTTCCACCGTTTTTCAGTCCCAGCAACTCATCTTCACCCAATTGATTTTTATTATATTATTGTGTGTGGTGTGTGTGTGTGCAACAAACGTGTGCATGTACGTGTGCACATGCAAGGAAGTATGGCGGTTACGGGATAACTGGGAGGAGTTGTGTATCTTCTTCTATCGTGTGGATCTGGGAAATGGACTCAGGCCACGTGGCTTGGCTGTACTGCCTTTACCTACAGAGCCATTGAGATTATCTAAGCCTTTATTTTTAGAGATAAAGTCCATCCTTTAGCTTTTGTGACAAACTGAGATTTATTGATCTTCAATTGTTTTGCTTAAATTACTGGCTCACTGTAATTTTTTAGCTGCTCAAGGGTGGGGCCATCTTTCTTTTCCTTTTCCTTTTCCTTTTCTTCTTTCTTTTCCTTTCTTCTTTCTTTTCTTTCCTTTACCTCTTCCCTTTCTTTCTTTCTTTCTTTCTTTCTTTCTTTCTTTCTTGCCTCCCTCCATCTTTCCTTCCTTCCTTTCTTCCTTCCTCTGTTCCTTCCCTCCTTCCCTCCTTCCTCTCTTCCTTCCCTACTTCCTCACTTCCTCTCTTCCTCTGTTTCTTCCTTTCCTCCTTCCTCCCTTCTTCTCTTCCTTCCATCCTTCCTCCCTTCCTCTCTTCCTTCCTCTGTTCCTTCCTTCCTTCCCTCCTTTCCTCCTTCCTCTCTTCCTTCCTCTGTTCCTTCCTTTCCTCCTTTCCTCCTTATTCTCTTCCTTCCTCTGTTCCTTCCTTCCCTTCTTCCTCCCTTCCTCCCTTCCTTCCCCACTCCATTCCTCCTTTCATTTCTTTTGGCCTTTGAAACAAGGTCTCAATATGTAGCCCAGGTTAGCCTTGAACCTATGACTGACCCTTCTACCTCAGCCAGCCTTCCAAGTGTTGGCACTCAAGGTGTATGCCACCACACCGCACAGGAATCCTCTTCTTTCCATCCCTCGGGTCACGTGGCCACTTCAGCCTCCCATCTCCCCTCTTGCTACCTTTGTCTTCCTTGCTGGGTGTTGGTGATGTGGAGGAAATGTTGAAGTCTCTCCTGCTTGCAGCAACGGCAGCATCGTGGTGGACAACGGTGTTATTCTAGAGGCAAACTACACCCCAGAGTATAAGACAGTGTTCAGAAATGCCACGGAGATTGTGAAGGACAAAATCATGAACGAGACGAACACAATCGCGTCTGACCTCTACCAGTGCCGATGTAAGTCCTCTCAGAACTCTTCTCCCTCAGTGGGAAGAAACCGGGTCTCTGCATCTTCTTCTCTTCTTGCTTGGAACACTGGAGTCCCCACCAAGGCAGGAGGATGGCAATGAGTTCAGAGCTAGTCTGGGACCCACAGTGGATCCTAGGCTTACAGTTCTTCTGCAGCCCTCACAGCTCTGCAGAGGATCTCTGTCCAGTTCCCAGCACCCAGGCTGGACGCTCATAGCTACTGATACATCCAGCTCCAGAAGATCCAATGCCTTCTTCCATTCTCTGCAGCCATTTCCACATATGTGAACACACACACACACACACACACACATACACACACACACACACACACACACACACACACACACGGAGTGAGTGAGTGAGGGAGGGAGGGAGGGAAAGAGGGAGGGAGGGAAAGAGGGAGGGAGGGAAAGAGGGAGGAAGGGAAAGAGGGAGGGAAAGAGGGAGGGAGGGAAAGAGGGAGGGAAAGAGGGAGGGAGGGAAAGAGGGAGGGAAAGAGGGAGGGAGGGAAAGAGGGAGGGAGGGAAGGAGAAAGTGGAGGAAGAGGGGAAGAAGAAAGGGAGGGAAAAGAGGAAGAGGAAGGAGAAAGAGGGGGAGCTTTGGTAGAAGGGGAGGAGCCCTGGTGGGAGAAGGGGAGGAGTCCTGGTGGGAGAAGGGGTGGAGTCCTGGTGGGAGAAGGAGAGGAGTCCTGGTGGGAGAAGGGGAGGAGTCCTGTTGGAGGAGTCCTGGTGGGAGAAGGGGAGGAGTCCTGTTGGAGGAGTCCTGGTGGGAGAAGGGGAGGAGTCCTGGTGGAGGAGTCCTGGTGGGAGAAGGGGAGACCTGGCTGTTGACAGACAGGCAGAAAGAAGCCTTTATGGTTTTTGTTGTGGTTTTCTCCTCCTTTATTTCCAGCAGATCACATACTGTGCTACAATGGTAACTTCACCACGGTAGACGAGGACTCTCTAACCTTCAGCTTCGACCCTGCCGGTGAGCTGAGCGGCCCCTCAGAACTGTGAGCAGCAGGAGCAGATGGAGTGTGATGGTAAGTAAACAGGGACCCAGGGAGAGTTCTGGCTAACTCTAGTTGCCATCTCTCTCCTTGTAGAGTACTGCTTCCAGTATGCTGCCAAGGACTTCGGCCACTACTTTTACCCAGAGGATCTGGATGGGACGCTGACCTGCGTGAACAATTGCACTCAGGGGACTAAATCACAGCTCAACTGTAGCCCAGGCTACTGCCAGCTGCTGCACTCAGGGCCCCAATGCATGTGAGTGCCTACTCTTTTGATCCCGGCACTCACTCCTTCTCCTGATGAGAGGGTGCTTCTTGCCCCGACAGTCTCTCATAGGGCCGCTGCACCATGCCCTGTGGATCATAGATCTGTTCTGCACCCCATCCACCCCCAGTTTCTCTTACTGCTGGTGCATGAGTTGCTAGATGGATTTGTGACGTGGATAAATATCAAAACAACTCAAAACAACTGATGCTCCCCTGCCTTACACATCTCCCTTTTTCCTCCTGTTTCCCTTCCTCCCTTCTTTATTTCCTTCCTTCTTCCTTCCCTCCTCCCCGCCCTCTCATCTTCATGTTTTTAGACCAGGGTCTCAGTAGCACTCAGTAGACTGGCAGTCACTGTGTAGCCCAGGCTGGCCTCAACCTTAAACCAATCTTCCTTCTTCTACTCTTGCCTCCCCGAGTGCTGGAATTCCAGTCCTGACCCATTGTGCCCAGCTTAATCATTAAATTAATGATATATAGTTCATTTAAGTTAGCTAATCAGTCTTCCAACATTCCAGCCGTGACCCGGAAATTCTAGTTACCAAGATAAGTTAAATAATTATTATAAATTAAAGTTCAAAATATCAAACATGATAAGAACCCCATTCTGGTGCCAACTGCTGGGACATTAGGCATGCAAGCAAGCACAGGGAGAGCCAGGAGGGGACACTCAGTTCCTTGGAGTCTCCCCGAGTTCTCCCTCAGTCCTTACAGATTCAGGGACCCTGGTTTCCCCAGGCACAGAAACCTACCTTTAAGAGAGGTGCCTGGGCTTTAGGTATTTAATTTCCCTTTGGGAGACCTGGTTTCAGGGACCTTGCCTGAGCCTCTGTGTGTCCGCAGGTGCCCGAACACAGACACATACTGGTACTGGGGAAAGACTTGTGAGTCCAGAACCAGTAAGACACTCGTGTACGGCCTCGTGGGCACTGTGCTGGCACTGCTATTTGTCCTGGTCATCACCTTGGCTGTCTTCCTCAGCTGCTCTCAGAGAAGAAAGCACAGGTGAGCTCATGAGACCAGCAACCATGGTGACACAGCGAGAGGAGGGGTGATGACACCCCACCTGGAAGTCAAAGTCTGAGTGCTCTACTGCTACATTGTTTCCAGCCTGGCAGTGAAGAGATCAACTAAGGCCAAACAAAGTGTCTAGCTCCACCCATCCCTGGGCTTCACCAAGGGTGGCTTTTTTATCTGATAGGGTAGAATCTTCTCTTTGAGTGAGAAATGGAAACAGAAACTAAAGCACTGAAATAAGGTTATACAATAAAATCATATTTTATTATCTAGGCTGCCTTAGAGCTTAACAAGGAAGCTGGGATTGAGTCAGATGGGCTGAGATGTATCTTCCAGGAATTGGCAAGAAATATCCGCTAGAACACCTGGGCTAGAAGTGGGCAGAAGGGACTACTGCTACGCCCCCATTTCACACCCGAGGAGACTGAAGCCTATTAGGGAACTGAGGAATATTTGGGGAGCCTAGTCACCGTCCCTGGAGATGGAGAAACCAGCGAGAAGCTAGTCTTCACTTCCTATGGTCATGACTTGGAAGGGTAGAGATGTGACTGACCCCTTCAGGGTCAGAGTCTGCCAAGTCCCCTGCCCACCCCTCTCTTGTGCAGCTGCTCACTGACAACACTACTGTTTGCAGGTCAACATATGACCTGTGTCAAGCACGCAGCGAGAAGCTCTTCCTGGAACCTTCCAGAGCACAGGTGTCTGGGAAGGTAACTGTTCCGGGGAGACGGGGGAGGCAGGGAAGGTGCAGTGGCCATGAAGGGATGACATCCTGATGATGGCTCATGTCCCATGGTCCTCTGCATCTCAGTCCTCTTACCCCTTGATCTCCCGTGGTCCCTTATCCTACGGTCCTTCCCTAGCCCTCACTCAGGCCTCTCTCCAGTCTTCCTTTTTATTACGTTCATCTAGTGGGGTTGTAGGGGGCACATGCGTACCATGGCATGTAGGCAGAGGTCAGGGGACAACTTTCAGAAGTTAGCCCTTCCCTTCCATCCTGTGGGGCCCTGGATGGGACTCAGGTCACCTCACCCATCTCACTAAATTGGCTTTTGACCTTCGCTCCTTCTTTTAGCTTCTCCCCATCAAATTCCCCAGGGCCTCTGCTGAGCATTCTCCCCGCCCCCCACCCCCTCCATGTCTCTAGCACACATCACACCACTATCTGGAAAGTTCCATCCCCTACCACCTATACCAGCACTAAACTAATTGTTTCCATAACTTGTTTGTGAACCCTGCCCCTCTCTAGGGACCCCTTCCACCCCACCTCCACTTTGTCCTTTAGTGTCCTCTGACTCCTGAGCAAGTCAGGACCCCCTGAGGCTGTGTCTGCCCACGTCTCTGTCCACACCATATCACTTCTTCTGCAGACAGTATGGCTGCCTCTGCCCAGCTCCCCACTAAGCTGGCTTGGACTACCCACCTTCCCAGGGTGTGTGTGTGTGTGCAGTCTCAGGGTTGTTCTTTAGGAACTACATGGATTATTTTGGGGAACAAGGGCCCTCACAGGACCTTGGGACTCACAGATTGGGTCAGGCTGGCTGGCAGGAGAGCCATGTGAACCCACCAGTCTGCTTCCTCAGAGCTAGGGTCATAACATGTCACCACACCCAGTTTTCCATGTGGATTCTATTCTGATGATCAAACTCAGATCCTAAGTATTTACAAGGCAAACATTTTACCACCAGAGCCATCTCTTCAGCTTCCCTTTCCCTCAATTTGTCACTGTCACTGTGAGGCCCATGGTAATCTCAAACTAGCAACTGTGTAGTTTGGCCTTGAACTTCAGGAGCCTCCCAAGAGCCAGGATATGAGTGTGCATCTCCACACCCACAGCCTCTACTTCCTAGATTATTTTATGCCCCCCCCCTTATGGACCACCTCTTTCTAGTGATTCTGGGTAGGCTCAGAGTCATCTCCTGCCCCACAAGACAAGGTGTCAGACACACACAGCCTCTCTATGGAGTACCTCTCCAGCCTGTCGGCAACCCCATCCCCTTCAGACAGCCTCATCTGGTTGCCTCTCTATCTTTCATCCCCTGAGCCATCTCATCCTCTCACAGTGACTCCATGTCATTTCAGTGCCCAAGTTAGGATCGGAGTACCTGGGGGCTCATTGGAGATTGCTGATTTAAGCCTGAGTCTCTAGGCAGCAGCTCAGAAGTTGGTCTCCTATTCTTTCAAACAGTCCCTGAGTAGACAGAGAAAGGCCATTCTTAGGCCAGAGGCACTGTTTAAGAAAAGGCCTCTTATGTGACACACACCTATAATCCTAGCACTAGGGAGGCAGATGCAGACCAGTCAACAGTTAGTTCAAGGTCATTTTCTGTTATATAACAAATTTGAGGCTAGCTGGTTTATGTCTGGGGGTGTGGGGTGGCTCTGGAGGGTTTTGATCAGAGTATGTGCTGTTGTATATTTGTTCATTCATTCATCTAGAAGAGGGTCTCACTATGTAGCCCAGGCTAGCTCTGAATCCACAAGCTTTCTACCCAGTCTGCCAAGCAGCTGAGTTACAGGAGTATATACCACCAAGGCCATGGATGAACTTTAAGTGGTTCACTCAGGTGGATCTGGGGAAATGACATGGAAGATGGGGTCACAGTGAGAGGGTGAGATGGTTCAGGCAATGAGAGATAGAGAGGGAACCAGATGAGGCTATCTGAAGGGGAGTGGGGTTGCCAGCAGGACAGAGTATCTGAGGCTGACCTCAGGAGTATGGTGGCTACTGCCCGAGTTTGGCATCCAATAGAGAAATCTGTGGGGCACACTGACTCCCTGGACCTGGAGGGAGAGGTTGCTGAAAGGGATGGTTCTTTGACCTGATTATAGTACTGGGAGTCTTGAAGGGGAAAAGGCAGGAGTAGCAGTGAAAGGGAAGGGGACTCCTGGAACCATCCAGAAGTACAGGCATTACAGGAAACACTCTAACACACCCACTGAGGAGTGGCCAAGCTGTTAAGAGGAAAAAAAAAACTGACTCTAGCCTGGAGTCCAGGAAACCAAGAAAGTCTGCAGGGTTCCAGAAGAGGGAGTTGATGTCGTTGGCAAATAACAGAGCCACAGGGATGACTTCTCAAGAGACCTAGGTTGTCTGCTGTGTTTGCTGTTGCTAAGGGCCGGGCAGGTGAGGAGGGTAGGATGTGACTCAACTAGCTGCCACCAGCTCCACTCCCATCCATCCCTCCCACCGACGACAGTAGCTCCCCATGGGTGTGACTTGTGACCCCTGGTGCATAGTACACAGTGGGTAGGGAATGCTGTTCTGGTGTACCTTCCCTGGATGGTGTCCCTGCCTGACCCCAGACCAGCTCCCAGGCTCACATCAGCCCCACTAAGCCTCCGTCAAGGAATGAATAGTTGAAGCAGTGATCGTCAGTTTCCTGGACCCCTCACCCCACACACATTCCACCTGTTCGTGGGTGTCCCGGCCTCCTCTGGGGAGACTCCTCTTACACCCCATCTTTCCCTACAGCTGACAGTCTGAAAGAGGAAAAAAATAAGGCCTTGAGAAAGGGTACAGCCACTTCCGGCCAAACCTGGAGAACGTGGACTTGAAAACCAAGCTGTAGCAGCTCAGAGTTTCTCCCACCCTGGGACTGACTACTCCTCTCTCCTACCCTGGGTTCCCCTACTCCCACCCTCCCTAGCTCCTCCCAATCCTTGTTGACTTCATCTTTGCCTCCTATTCCCCAACTCATCATTCAGAGGCCCAAGGTGGTGGAATCAGCAGTCCTGAGAGGGCGGGAGGCGCCTATTCCCTCACCCCCCATCCAAATGTAGACAAGAGAGGGACAGGGTCCCCACTACCACTATTCCTGCTTGGCTAAGATGAAGCTGACACCAGGTCCCAAAGCTATTCTGAGGTGCTTGGACTTAGTCTGTGAGTCAGTGCTGCAGGACAGAGAACAGAGGACGGAGACAGGTGCCTCCTCCCCTCCTCATGCTCGCCTCCACGTTCCAGGAACCCAAAGACTTCTAGGCACCTCAGCATCTTTGTTTGCATGGGGGTATTTCCCTACTCTGGATTTTCCCTATTAATAAAGAAATTATTTAAAGAACACTCTTAGGCTTGTGTGTTCTCTTCCTGATATGTGTGTGGGGAGTAGGGGGTAGATGGCCTTCTGGGTTTCATCTGGGAACAATGGAGGGAAATAGCCTGTGCCCCCTTCCAGGCAGAACAATCTTCCCAAGATTAAACATTCCCATCCCTCGCCCCTTCCAACTGGGGCAGCGCCAGGTCCATCCCTGCCTGAGGTTGCGTGAGGGCAGGCTAACCCAGGACCAGGCCTTGGGGAGAGAATTCCTCAGGTCCAAGAGCAGCAGGTGGGAGCCTCCAGGAGGCTTATCACTGAGTGTTTGGTTCCACTGTTCTTCAGGATGACCAAGGTCACTGCAGGTGACCATGGGATGGGGTGTGTGTGCTGGATTTCTTGCTTACCTCAATTCACACACTTCAGGACTCCTGATCACCCCAGGGCATCATAATTTGCAATCCATGTCTTGCTGGGGTACCTATAGAACCGAGGGAGGGCTTGAGGAGTGGTGGATATTCTTGCCAGGGACTGGGGCTAAATCCAGGATATTCCTCTCTCTGGCTAAGACACTCCCTCTTTTTTCCATCTCTGTGGAAGAACCAGGAACACTATCATTTTCTTCTTGATAGCTGCAGCACCACCCCTCTTACTGAAGTGATAAATCTCATAACCTGAACACCTATGCACTTGACTGGCCAGGAAAGGGAACCGCTCCCTTTGCTCTTTGGCCCAGAGTGGCCAGCACCCCCTTCGTCATACGGGAAGCTCTCAGATGGATCCCTAGTCACACTTATACCGCCCCCCGGCCCCTCAGTATCTCAGAGGTCAAAGGTCTCTTGTCTGTTTTTATTTCTGGGGTTCCTGGGTTCACATTCATTTTGCCAGCTTCCAAGAAGAGCGCAAAGCAGGCTCTGCCATGTCGACGACGCTGAGGTGGGTGAGGCAGACTGCTGCGCTCTGCCTGCTGGCTCTCATCCTCCACTCCCTGCCCCGGCACATTACTGCTGAGAATGGTGAGTAGCTAGCTTCCCATCCCTACTGCCTGAGCACCTTGCCCGAAAGCCTGTATCCCTGATCTGCCAGGCTCCAGGGCAGAGCTCCCTCCTCTGTCAAGGTCAGCTGAGACAATTTCCACTTGGAGCTCAACCTCAGCCTTCCCTGAACATCTTTTCTTTCCTCAAATGAGCTTTGGGGAAAGAGCAGTTTGCCTCTCTGGGCTGTCCCCAGGGAGTGACAGTAACAGGTATCAGTTGACATAGCTGCTTGAATTAAACAGAATCCTCCCTTTGACGTGGGGTAGACAACCAGCCATGCTAAACTAGCCAGTGTTTATCTTCTGAGTGTACCCATCTTATCTCTCATCGGAGCCGAATGCCCCCAAGGTCTTCGTGTGTGTGGAGAGGGTGGAAAACAAAGTCGAATCATGATATAGACCAGGCTGACCTAAAACTCACAATGTGACCCATCCTTACACTCCTGCCTCAGCCTGCCAAAGACTGGGATAGTACACTCAGCTTTGCAGTTCTTCAGACAACACAAGACATCTACCTCTTCCTTCTGGCTTCTCTAATTTCTGTCCTAGTCATCATTGTCTTCTTCTTCTTCTTCTTCTTCTTCTTCTTCTTCTTCTTCTTCTTCTTCTTCTTCTTCTTCTTCTTCTTCTTCTTCTTCTTCTTCTTCTTCTTCTTCTCCTCCTCCTCCTCCTCCTCCCACCTCCTTCTTCCTTCTCCTTCTTCCTTTTCTTCTTTTTTCTTTCTTCCCCCTCTCCCTATTTTCCCTCCGCTTCTCTCCCTCTCTCTGTCCCCATCTCTGTCACTCTCCCTTTCCCTCCCCACCCTCAGTGTCCTTCTGCCTTTCAAGCAGAGGAAGCCTCAGGACACAGCAGGGTAGAATGCCTGAAGCTCCAGTCTCTAACTTTCTCATGAACCAGCATGCGTTAGAGTCAGCCCAACTCCTCTCTGTTCTGTTTCCTCCTCTGAAAAGACAAGGGTTGGTCCATGCTGTGTGGGGAAAGCCTGTTATCCCTAATACTCTGGAAGTTTAAGACCTAGTATAGACCGAGTTCAAGGCCAGCCTCAGCAAATTAGTGAGACCGTGTCTCAAAATAAAAAGTAAAAATAGGGATGGGAGTGGGGTGAGGTAGCACAAGCCTTTAGGACTTGGTAGGCAGAGGCAAGTGGATCTCTATGAGTTCAAGGCCAGCCTGCTCTAGAGAGGGAGTCCCAGGACAGCTAGAGCTACAGAGACTCTGTCTCAGATAGATAGATAGATAGATAGATAGATAGATAGATAGATAGATAAAACAAAAAAGAGGACTGAAGATGTAGCTCAGGGGCACAGCACTCGCCTAGAATTCTCCAGTGTGGTACTAGGGCATGGCTCAGCAGTAGCTCACCTGGACAGAATGCCGAGCCAGGGAGCAGGCTGGTATGATACAGTTCAGAGGTAGAGCGATTGCCTGGCATGTGTGAAGCCCTAGGTTGGGATTTCTTTTTCATCTTTGTATGTGTGTGTGTGTGTTTGTTTTACATTAAAAATTTATTAGACATTTTCTTTATTTACATTTCAAATGTTATCCCCTTTCCTGGTTTCCCCTCAGAAAAACCCCTATTCCCTCCACCCTCCCCTTGCTCCCCAACCCACCCACTCCCACTTCTTGGCCCTGGCATTCCCCTATACTGGGGCATAGAAGCTTCACAGGACCAAGGGCCTCTCCTCCCATTGATGACTGACTTGGCCATCCTCTGCTACATATGCAGTTGGAGCCATGAGTCCCACCATGTGTACTCATTGGTTGGTGGTTTAGTCCCTGGGAGCTCTGGGGGTACTGGTTAGTTCATATTGTTGTTCCTCCTAGGGGGCTACAAACCCCTTCAACTCCTTGGGTACTTTCTCTAGCTCCTTCATTGGGGACCCTATGCTCCATCCAGTGGATGGCTGTGAGCATCCACTTCTGTATTTGCCAGGCACTGGCAGAGCCTCTCAGGAGACAGCTGTATCAGGCTCCTGTCAGCAAGCACTTTATTGGCATCCACAATAGTGTCTGGGTTTGGTGACTGTGTATGGGATGGATCCCCAGGTGGGGCAGTCTCTGAATGGCTTTTCCTTCAGTCTCCGCTCCACACTTTGTCTCTGTAACTCCTTCCATGGCTATTTTGTTCCCTCTTCAAAGAAGGATTCTTTGTTATCTTAAAGTTCAGTTTGCTTATGTGCGTCTGATATGGTTACCCATAGAGACCAGAAGGGAATGTTGAGTTCCTTGAGCAGGAGTTACAGATTTTTTGTGAACCGCCCTGATGTGGGATGATGGGATCTGAATGTCCAGGCTCCCACAAAACAATAAACACTCTAAACCCACAGCCATCTCTCTGGTTCCCCCGGGCCAGGGTTGGGGGGCAGCAAAGAGAAGGGGTTGGAATTTCTAAGGATCCGTTCATCTTACCTGCTTAGGACTCACTGGTCCTGAGGACCAGGATCATGAAAGCAAGAGATGAGAGTAGCTCACTCTCAGACTACCCCTACACCTGGTGCTAGGGGAGCAAGGGAAACTGAGGCACAAACAAAACCCACAGACTCCAATGGTCCCTCCTCCCCCAACAAGATGACACCTTGGGAGGGTCAGGGGAGACAGGAAGAGGACTGAGAGTCAGGAGTGGAGTTCTCTAAGTCACCCGTGGACAAAATCCTACCATCATAGAGGGCCTGCCTTGGACTTTGTCCTGCATTGGAACTCACTCTGCCAGGGGTCATTGACCTCAAGGCCATGGCCCCCTACAGGCTCTTCTCCAATGAGGGCTTGGCAAGCAGGGCAAAGGGTCAGAACCTCTGAGAACAGCTCTTCCGAGGTATGGCTTAGGATCCTGCAGGGTCTCGGTAGGGCAGGAACTTCCCTGTGCTCTGTCATATCCTTCCACCTCATTCTCCATTCTCTCTCTCTCTCTCTCTCTCTCTCTCTCTCTCTCTCTCCCTCCCTCCCTCCCTCTCCTTCTTCCTCTCCATCTCCTTTCCACTATTTTCTCACCCCTGTGGTCCACCCCATGCGCTATGATCCATCCATCTCCCCTCAGCCTCCCCCTCTATAAAAGGAAGGGGAGCTTCAGAGTTCTTTCTGCTCTGTTGAGGGAGCCTGATCAGAGTCCATTAGCATCTAGGTCCTTCTGTGTCCCAAACTCAGGGACCCAGGACACCATGTCTCTTCAAGGCCACTGTCCTTGGCAATGGCAGGATAGGGTGTAGCTACAGAAATAATTCCATGACCTCAGCTATGCCCTGCCTGGAAGATGCCCTCTTATCTTGCTCCTATATCTGGATATATGAGATATCAATGGGACACAATGTCCTCTGGGCTGGCTTAACCCTGTTTAGCCTTAATGATTACCCTCTTGTCCCCACACCCATGATGACAGTGACGAAGGCCTAGAGTTCCATGTCCACAACAAGTGCCTTCGACCACCACCCTTCGCTGTTCCCAGGCACTCACCCTGCCCTTAATCTCTATCACTGTTCTGCTCAAGGGTTGCCATAGCAACAACCCACAACCTGGAAGGCTTAGAATGGCAGAAGCATGACCCTCATCTGCCTCTGCTTCCTTAGACCCCACGGCATCGTCCACATGTCTACATCAGTCTCGGGTCCTGGTCTTCCTAAAGACACTGGTGGTGTTGGGTTAAGGATTGTGTGCGTAGCCGGGCGTGGTGGCACACGCCTTTAATCCCAGCACTCAGGAGGCAGAGGCAGGTGGATTTCTGAGTTCGAGGCCAGCCTGGTCTACAAAGTGAGTTCCAGGACAGCCAGGGCTACACAGAGAAACCCTGTCTCGAAAAACGGAAAAAAAAAAAAAAAAAAAAAGGATTGTGTGCGTGATCTCATTTGGACACGGTACCTTACAAAGACTATTGTCAAATACTGCAGGCAAAAGTAGTCTCCCGAGGTGCTGAGGATAGGGTTTCAATTAGAATAACAGGAAAAGAATGGCAGGAGACAGCTGATGAGGTAGAAGGTCTTGGTTCTTTTTCCCTTGTTTCCTAGGCCCCCTCTACCACCTCCCTCCTCCCATTCCTCCCTCCCTCCCTCCCTTCCTCCCTCCCTCCCTCCCTTCTTCCTGTGGCACTGGGGCTCCAACTCAGAGCTTCATGCAAGCTAACCATGAGCTCTACCATTGAGCTGTGGCCCCAGCTCAAGGCTTTCCTTAAAACAGTAATTGCTGGGTTAGCGAGAATTTACCGGGCTCAGCAGGTCAAAGCACTTGTCAAGCCTGATGATCTGAGTTCGATTCCTGGGTCCTACATGGCAGAAGGAGGGAACTGTCTCCTGAAAGTTGTCTTCTGGCTTCCACCCATGTGCGGTGGCACACAAGATCATCCATAGAGAGATGGATGGATAGATAAATAGACAATAAATCAATGTAACAAAGGTTATAATAATCGCTGTTGGCCAGAAATAACACTGGGGGAGGTTAGCTTATGGGGACAAAGCAGAAGGGACCCCAGTCATTTTTGTCAGGTTCATGTATTGTCTTGTTTTTTGTCTGTTTGGCATTTTCCTGCCTCTCTTAAATTCTAAAATCCTCTTTTAGCCTCAGCCTGGGCAATCTATTCCTTAATAATTGGTCAAGATTTAAAGTAAAAAATAAACTAATAAAATTAACCATAAGATCAGAATTGGTTAGCTTGTAACCACTGTGAAGTCTGATGCAGGAAGGGAGTGACCTGGAGGTCACACTGGCCTACCTAGTAAGCCAGAGGTCTCAACAAACAGAAATAGACCGCTCAACAAAAGCAAACAAAAGAGGGGCTTACACCTGCCCACATAGCTCGCTGTGTGCATTATAGGCTAGGACCTGCAAGTGAGGAAGGGAGGGGAGGGGAGGGGAGGGGAGGGGAGAGCCAGAGCGAGAGAGCAAGAGAGCAAGAGAGAGATAGTGAGAGAGAGATATTTGAGTCTTGATCTCCTTGATTATCTCATTATTATATCATCCAAGTCCACTCATTTTCCTAAAAATTCCATGAATTTGTTTTTCTTTACAGCCGAGTAATATTCCATAATGCACATATGCACATATATCAATAGCTATTAAGTGTAGATATGATATTAAAAAGCTATTTTTTTCCAGTTTCAACTGTTACTGAGTGTGTACATGCATGTCTGTGGTGTGTGTATGTGTGTGTGTCCCGGTGTGTAAGTGTGTGTATGTGTGTATGTGTCTGTGGTGTGTGTGTGTATGTGTGTGTCTGTGTGTATGCACGTACGCGTGTGAAGTGCAGAGAAAAATGTAACTGACAGCTGAAGAGTAAAACCCTAAGCGAAGCTCCATGGCTTCAGAACGGCCGCTCTGACGGGCACAGACGCTCACTGAGATATGCAGCGTTAGGGCCTGGCAGGTGTTTGAGGAAACACCCAGTTTAAAGAAACCACTCAAACACCTGCCTGTGTCAAGAACTGGCTGTGTGATGTTTTTATTTGTGAGTTCATTACAGATGGTGACTTTTATTGAGGGAGGGGGGAGCCCAAGACAGAAGAAACAAAGCAAAGCAGGGCCCAGGAGACTTCTGAGCCCCAAAGGACTCGTCTTGTAGGCACAGTGACCTAAGCTTGATTCCCAGAACCCACAGAAAAAAGTCATGGTGGGAGCTGGGGAGATCTCAGTGGATAAGAGCGCCCCCATCCGGAGGTTCACAAAGCGGTAACTGCAGCTGCAAGGGGATCTACCGCCCTCTTCTGGCCTCTTCGGGTATCTGGACATACATTGACTCTCAGCCACAGTCACAGTCACGTACACAGAAGTAGATAACATCTTTTTAAAAAAAATGTCAGGCTTGGTGGTGCACATTTACAACCAGGGAGGCAGAGACACGAGGACCCTGGGGCTCTCTGACTATCAGCCTAGCCTACCTTGGCTAGTTTAGGCCACTGGGAGGTCTTGTCTCAAAAAAACAAAAATGAAAAATATCAATCAAACAAACAAACAAACAAGCAAAAAACAGTGCACAGCCCTGAGGGATGATAGTCAAGTTTGTCCTGTGGCATTCATGGGAATGTACATATATGAACACATACATATTCATAATACACACACATGCATACACACACACACACACACACACACACACACACACACCACCCTCCAAAAAGCAGAGCCAACATGAAGATCTCTAGCGAAATGATCTCACTGGACAGATTGACAGCCTGGTGTGTCTTGTGGTGTCCCCCAGCCTGCCCCTGGCCTGGTCCACTCTCTTTTCTCTGCCCACCCATCCCCTTTGCCCCACAAGCTGGAACTTCCTTTGGCTCTTCCCACTACTTACTTGGGAGATGGTGAGGTCAGGGTTACTGAGAATGACACAGGAGTCTACAGCCCTGATCCATGACCCTGCACTTGGCCCTGCTCCCTTGTGCGTGTCAGGCAGGGACAAACCAGGTGGTTCTAGAGAAACCTGTTGTAGGCCTGGACCTTTGGTCTGTCTCTGTTATAAAAACCAACTAGTTCTGGGAGCCACTGGGCCATCTTGTCCTCCCTCACAATGCTTTCCTCCCTTACCTCTGACCTGACAAAAGTATGCCTTGAACGGAAAGACCTCAGTGAGCCCATGGCCCTCAGATGACAGGCCTAGAGCAGCTCACCTGGCCTGTAATCAAGCTTGGACATGAACTTAAGATGCCACTCTCCATCTCCCAAGGGCTGGGACAGCAGGGGATCGAACTCAGGTTGTAAGGCTTGGAGGTGATCATCTTTACCTAAAAAACCACCTGCTGGCCCCTAATCTGTTTCTTTTTGAGTGAGTTTTAATTGTTTGTCTTTCAAGAAATCTGTTCATTTAGCCTAAGTTGTGAAAGGTACTGAAGACATTTTGGACATTTTCTTCCTGCATTTTGTGTTAGGAGTGAAGTGAACTTCTTGAACAAGTAAACCGAGAGTTATTTTGTGTTTGTAACTTTGTGGACATTATTTTTGACATATCTTTTGGTTTCCTTACTTTTCTTGACTTCTAATTAGTCATGCATTATTCTGCTTAAAACTGTCCAAAGGAATTTTCATAACTAATAATTATTTGTCCAGTGCTGAAGATTGAAGTCTAGAGAGCTTAGCACATACTAGGCCAATACTCTCTCTCCCTGAGCCATGCCCCCAGCCCCTCACTAGGGGATTCTAGGCAGGGGCTCTGGCACTGAGTTATATCCTTCACCCCGTTCTCTTCCCCAAACTCTTCTAATTTTTGTTTTCAGATAGGGTCTCAGTAAATTGCCTAGGCTGGATTTGAACTGTCCCAACCCGAGGGACAGTCGAACAGGGTCTGAGGAGCCACCTGTGGAGA
This sequence comes from Mus minutoides, assembly GCA_902729485.2. NCBI lineage: Eukaryota > Metazoa > Chordata > Mammalia > Rodentia > Muridae > Mus > Mus minutoides. The sequence continues at coordinate 4,405,544 of LR749513.1, read as the reverse complement.
GAATGGGGTACAAGAAACACAAAGAACAGACAGCAAGTCTGATTGATCAAGCTGACAAATTTTATTTTTCCCAGGCAGGTTTTATGCCCAATAGAAGCAGGATATGGGGAGGGGGATGATGCAGAATTGCTTTGTTTCTGGGCAGTGCACCTGTTTCCAAAAGCAGGATATTGGCAGGTAAAAGTTCAGCAGGAGGAACAGAACAGAGTCAGTTGCTTGGTACCTGTCCACAAGATCTATAGCTTTTTGTTCTTAACTGAGGGGTAGTACTTTCCTATAGAGGCCTCAACTTTTCCCACAAAAAATCTCAACTAAGCTAGTACCTTTCCACTAAGGCCAAGACTTTGTAAGACTTATGGCTGACCAGGCAGTTAACATTCAAACAGGGTTGCTCCCAACATTGAACTTGTTATATAAATGAACAGACCTCAATTTGTGTGTGATCCTTAAAGGCCTGAGTCACCTTGTCATGCTGCCACTCTCTATCACAAAGTCATCATTTGTCCTGTGAGCTGCAGGCTTCAACAGCCTGACCCAGGGGAGCAGCAATGTCCCCTGTCTGACAGTCAGTTCCCATTCCTTCTCATCTTTTCTTACAGTCTCTCTGGCCTCAAGAACTTTGTTCAGAGTCATACACTGACGCAGACTGGGTTTAATCATCCCAAAGGAGAAGCCAGGGCTGGTCTCTCCAGGGCTGGTCTCTCCAGGGCTGGTCTCTCCAGGGCTGGTCTCTCCAGGGCTGGTCTCTCCAGGGCTGGTCTCTCCAGGGCTGGTCTCTCCAGGGCTGGTCTCTCCAGGGCTGGTCTCTGAGGTCTCTGTGTATCTCTCTGTCCTAGTTCAGGTTACTCTTGCTGTGATGAAACACCATAACCAAAGAAAGGAAAGAGTTGATTCAGCTTACACTTCCAAACTACTGTCCACCATTCAAGCAAGTCAGGACAGGAGCTCAAGCAGGGCAGGAACCCGGAGGCAGGAGTTGATGCAGAGGCCATGGAGAGATGCTGCTTACTGGCTTGCTCCCTATGTCTTGCTTAGCCTGCTTTCTTACAGAACCCAGGACCACCAGCCTAGGGATGGCTCCACTCACAGTGGGTTGTATCCTCCCACATCAGTCTCTAAGTAAGAAAATGCCCTACAGGCTTGCCTACAGCCTGATATTATAGAGGCATTTTCTCAATTGAGGCTCCCTCTTCCCCAGGGACTCCAGCTTGTGTCAAGTTGAAATAACATTAGCCAGTACACATTTTCTGCTAACAAAGCTCTGACTGTAAACTTTGGGGCATCCATTTCTTGAGTCTCATCACAGCATCTCCAGGAGTCTTCATGGCTCCACCTGCCTTCACCTCTCCTCATTGCTTCCAGAATCTCCCTCCAGGCCAATGAGCTTCAAGTCACCCAAGAGTCATTTTCCTTTTCCATCTGGCATCCGGTGTATTGAAACATTACTTTCAGGGACAGGGGAGACAGGGCAGCCATGTAAAGTGCCTGCCATATAAGCTTGGCCACTTGAGTTCAATGCCAGTACTCACGGAAAAGCCAGGTATAGTGAAGTGCAGAGACAGGCAGGTCCCCCGGGCATCCTGGTTATCCAGCCTAGCCAAACAGCAAGCCCTGGGAGAGAGTCTGTCTCAACAAGGTGAATGGCTCCTGAGAAATGACACTGGAGATTAACCTCTGGTGTTGGCATGTGTGTGCACTGCACACATGTGTGCACTGCACACATGTGTGCACCTACACTCTCATACACACGGAAATGATTTCCATGTCTTCTGCGTTGCTGGGTGCTTATGGGGGTGTGTTAGGTATGTTCATATTGCTGTGCTCTTTGGCTGGCGCAGGGCCCTGTCTGCAGCTCTTCTTGGCTGACTTCCCACAGCTCTGACATCTCCAGCACCTTGGGGTCTCCAGCGGAACCCAAGCTTCATCTTCACAACTTCCCACAAGGCTTCATCAGCTCCCCTAACCTCAGAGGAAGATCCCACATCCCTTTTACTCTGGGATCCTTCATGACTCCCAAGACAGAACCACTCGGCTAACGCTGCCAAGTTCCATTTCCTACTTGGGGTGGGATATCTGCTCTTGTCCTTGAATTGCATTGCATGAGCTTTAATTTATTGTTGCTCTTTAAATCTTGAGACAGCTCAGGGTATACAGGTATATAAAATAGATCTACAAATCAAACATTAACTCATAGTAAGTCATAAAGAAATTTACCTTAAAACAATTATCTGTATAATGCATAGTTTTCCAGTTTATTGAAAATGAAAGCAAATTTACCTGCCAATGAAATGGGTGTGCTTGTTTGTCTAACATGATACAGTTTTAAGATATACAGACTTGATACTAGTTTAATAGAGAAATATTAAATCTTTGCCTTCCATAACTAAACCACTATTTTCCACAAGAATGCAACATATATGCTTTTATAGATATGTTTGTGTGTGCCCACATATGTGCACGTGTAGGTGAAAGGTGTTGGTGACTTCCTCAATTCTCAATTCCTCACCATCCTTCTTTTTTTTTTTTTTTTTTTGAGGCAAGGTCTTACTATGTAGCTGTACAGGGCTATGTAGTCTAAGGTTCACCTCTGTTTAATCTCTGCCCCTGCGACAATTAAAGGTATGCACCACTATACCTGGCCTCCACCTTATTTTTGAGGCAGCATCTCTTATTGAACCTAGAGCTCAACAATTTGGTTGGACTGGCTAGCTAGCAAGCCCCAGAAATCTGGGCAGTCACTGCAGTCATACCCCACTGTGCCCAGTTTTTCATGTTGGTACTGGGGATTGATTACATGTATATAATATTTAATATTATATAATTATAATTTTATAATTATTATAATTAAGCAATTATATTATACAACAGCAATATAAAAATAACTAAAACACCCCCACAAAGCAATATTATATAATATATAATATGTAATAAATGTAATATGTGATTTTAATATATGATATAACACATTATATAAAATATTATAATATATATATGATACTATAATATATATTTAAAACACTAAAATTTATAAGATGGAATAGTGGTGAGTCGGAGCTGAGGTGTTTTAGGCAGCTTTGGCCAGCATTTGTTAGACAGGTGATGGCACACACAGTGTAAAGAGACTGTGTTCTCCGTTCAAATACAAGGCTGCAGGGAAAGCCTGAGACACAACAAGGGAGCAAGCTGCCACAAACACTGCAAGTTTATTATGCTTTTGATTTTGAATACATTTTTGGTTATTTCATGTTCAGAAACATAGGAATGTCAAATTTTTTTGTGACTCCCAAATTAAGACTTTGTTGTTGCTAGGCTTCTGTGCTGGACAAGGCCATGGTTGACTCCTGGCTCACTGATCCCTGAGGCTAACAATTTTTGGAGCAGGGAGCAAATGCTCAGAGAGGTATTGAAAGAAGGAGGGACTCGGGAAAGAAAGGAGTTTGGTGATTCGGGGAGACCAACAGCCCTGCATCTCTTTCAGGGACCACCGAGAGCAGAAGTGTGTGGGATGGAGGAGGAAATAGCACCCAAGACAACAGCCAGGAGACTCGGTCCCGGACGGTGTTGAAGACCAGCCACACAGGTAACTTAGTTTGCTGTGATAAAGAGCACAAGAAAGAACAACCTGGGGAGGAAAGGGTTTATTTGGCTTACACTGCCCATTACAGTCTGTCTTAACTACTTATAAAAGAAAGCATTTAATTTGAAGCTTATGGTTTCAAGGGTTAGAATCCATCACTGTCATCAGAGGGAGCATGGCAGGCAGGCAGACAGCACAGGCAGGCAGGCAGGCAGGCAGGCAGGCAGGCAGGCAGGGTGCTACAGCAGTTGCTGAGAGCTCACATCTTCAGATACAACCATGAGGCAGAGAGAGAGACAGATACAGAGCTGTGTGTGTCTTATGAAACTTCAAAGCCCATCCCCAATGACAAACCTCCTCCAACAAGGCCACACCCCCAAATCCTCCCCAAACAATATCACAATGACTTTGGCCACCAGTGAGAAGAAGAATTCAAATATAAAAGCTAAGGGGGCTGTTCTCATTCACACATAGTCAACTGGTGAAGCCACAGCAGGAATTTCAAGGCAGGAACCTGAGGCAGGACATTGGAGAAGCAGTGACTCTGGAAGAGTGGGGATCCATCTGCTTTCTTATCCTACCAAGGATTTCCATTCCAAGGATGAACCATTCACGGTGAGCTGAATTCTCAAGACATCAACCATGAAACAACAATAAAAATCGTAAGCCAACCAGAGAGGAAACAGTTCTTTAATCTTACCACTTAGGATGCAAAAGTGGGTGGATTTCTGTGAGTTCCAGTGAGCTGTTACATAGTGAAATCCTGCCTCAAATGAAAAGAAAGAAAAGAAAAGAGAAGAGGAGAGGAGAGGAGAGGAGAGGAGAGGAGAGGAGAGGAGAGGAGAGGAGAGGAGAGGAGAGGAAAGGAAAGGAAAGGAAAGGAAAGGAAAGGAAAGGAAAGGAAAGGAAAGGAAAGGAAAGGAAAGGAAAGGAAAGGAAAGGGAAGGAAAGGGAAGGAAAGAAGGCTGAAGCTGGGTCTGTAGCTCAGTGGTAGAGCTCCTGTCTAGCATGTCTGAAGTACTGGTTTCAAGTTCTCCAGACCACCAAAAAACAAAACAGAAAAATAAAGGAAAGAAAGTTATATAAAAAAGAAAAGAATAAAAGAAAACAAAGGCTGAAAAAAATAGAAAGGGCCTTACACACTTGCCTGCAAACAATCTGAGAAAGGTATTTTTTTTGTATTGAAGTTTCTCCTCCCAAATAATTCTAACATGTGTAAATTGACCAGAAGCAGACCGGGAAAAGCAATTAGGCATGAGCAATGGGAAGGATCCCCATCCCCCCAAACCAGCAGTGACCGAGGTGGGATACAAAAGAGACCAGAGTGTACAGTTTGTGACTGAAGGAACCATGCACAGGACAAAGGAAAGATGTGGAAATGAAGGAGAAACAGCCAAATAGGGTGGAAGCGGGAGGTGGAACTTAATATGTAAGAAAGCAGTCTATGGAGGTTATTGCATCAAAAGAACAAAAACAACCAACAAACCAAAACAAAAAACAAACAAACAAAAAAAACCAAAATAGGACCCAAGACAAGAGGGGAGGAGCACTTAAGAGGGGAGGAGCACTTAAGAGGGGAGGAGCACTTCTTCTGAGAAGTGTTCAGACTCAATCCGAAGACTGTGCCTGTGTACCATCACCCCAGAACCCTTCAGGTAGACAATAAGAAAGAAAGATGAGAAAATAGGAAAACACACTTACAATAACACATTACTATTGAAAGTTAAAATAACCATTTCAAAGGAAGAATGAACTATCAATAATAGAAATGATATTATTGATTTCAGGATAAAGAAAAGTTTCAGTAGGTAAAAATTGTTCTGGTTACGGAAAGGATAAGAGTTTAAGGACCTGTAGCCAAGCGAGAAGGTTCAAAAATATTGCTAGCTGGAAAAAGCAAGCAATTCTGCTAAAAGCGGAGTTATACAGAAGTTTAAGAGTAAAAATTAAAGAAACAACATATGTAAATAAATAAAAATAAACTAAAATATTTTAGAAGTTATTTGAAAACACTGTGTGGATAAAAAAGCATGAACAAAACTACTTATAAAACAATGGTAATGTGACAAATTTTTTACACATAATACAAAATAAAACTATATTAAAAAATATCCATAACCTCTTCCAGAAATGACAACTGGTAAAACAATGACATTTAATGAAAGGGACAATAAAAAAGAAAGAATTGGCAGATCAACAACCAGTATAACAACTAAATCCAGTGCCAAAACCCAAAGAAGTTCAAAGAATGGAAACATTAGCACAACAACTACTGATGTCACCACCACTCCTGACATCACCACCACTGATAAAGTCCCAACCACTGGAGAGGTCACAACTGCTCCTGACGTCACCACCACTGCTGAAGTCACAAAAGATGGAAAGGTCACAACAACTCCTGACATCACCACAACTCCTGACTTCACCAACACTGCTGAAGTCACAACCACTGGGGAGGTCACGACAACTTCTGATGTCACCACCACTCCTGAAGTCACAACAACTGGAGAGGTCATGACAACTATTGACATCACCACCACTCCTGATATCACCACTACTGATGAAGTCATATCGACTGGGGGGGTCACAACATCTAGTGATGTCACCACTACTCCTGACATCACTACCACTGCTGAAGTCACAACCACTGGGGAGCTCACAACAACTCCTGATGTCACTAACACTCCTGACATAACCACTACTACTGAAGTCACAACCACTGGCAAGGACACGACAACTCCTGATGTAACCACCACTCCTGACATCACCACCACTGCTGAAGTCTCAACCACTGGAGAGGTCACAACAACTCCTGATGTCACCACCACTCCTGACATCATCACCACTGCTGAAGTCACAACCACTGGGGAGGGCATGACATCTCCTGATGTCACCACTACTCCTGACATCACTACCACTGCTGAAGACACAACCACTGGGGAGGTCACAACAACTCCTGATGTCACCACTACTCCTGACA
>LR749513.1:4178494-4186577 GCA_902729485.2 Mus minutoides | reverse complement strand
AGGTCACGACAACTCCTGATGTCACCACTACTCTTGACATCACTACCACTGCTGAAGTCCCAACCACTGGGGAGGTCACTACAAGCCCTGATGTCACCACCACTCCTGACATCACCACCACAGCTGAAGTCACAACCACTGGAGAGGTCACGACAACTCCTGATATCACCACCACTCCTGACATCACTACCACTGCTGAAGTCACACCCACTGGGGAGGTCACGACATCTCCTGATGTCACCACTACTCCTGACATCACTACCACCGCTGACGTCACAACCACTGGCGAGGTCACTACAACCCCTGATGTCACCACCACTCCTGACATCACTACCACTGCTGAAGTTACAACCACTGGTGAGGTAAGGACAACTCCTGATGTCACCACCACTCCTGACATCACCACCACTGCTGAAGTCACAACCACTGGAGAGGTAAGGACAACTCCTGATGTCACCACCACTCCTGACATCACCACCACTGCTGAAGTCACAACCACTGGTGAGGTAACGACAACTCCTGATGTCACCACCACTCCTGACATCACTACCACTGCTGAAGTTACAACCACTGGTGAGGTCAGGACAACCCCTGATGTCACCACCACTCCTGACATCACCACCACAGCTGAAGTCACAACCACTGGCGAGGTCACGACAACTCCTGATGTCACCACCACTCCTGACATCACCACCACTGCTGAAGTCACAACCACTGTTGTAATCACAACCACTCCTGAGCCCACCACCACTGCTGCACACACCACTACTCCAGGTAATTTTTTTCTCATTTTCTGTTTTATATTTCTAATTAGGGTTCCGTGATTTCATATTTCCAGTTTTCCTTATTAATTTTAATATTATCTCTTTTTTCTTTTTTTAGCCGCATTGTTCTGTTAATGTGCAATTTTATTTCTTCAGTATTTGTGTCTTTTGTCTTATTTTCTGTTGTTTTCCATATTCACTTTATACCTCATAACCTTTCTTTTTTTAATCCTCTTTCTCCTCTTCATCTCTTCTCTACTCTTCCTGGTTCCTTTCACAGCCATCTTGGCGCCTCTTTTTGGTTCTTATCTTCATATTTCTGTATCCCTCCTCTGTCCTTTCATATACTGTGGTGGTCCTCACCCCTTTATAATGTCTTGTGTTCTCTACAACATATGTTCCATTCCCCACCTTCACTCACACACACACAGGTACTCACACACACATATATGTACCTACTCATACACATACATACTCACTCATATACACATTTAAAACTCCATACCACATCTTGTTTCTCTTGTTTTTTCCTATGTGTCTGTCTTTTTAATGCTGTAGTTTCATTCACTGCATATTTTTTGTGTTTTTTCATTCTTTGTTCTATCATTGGTCCCTCGGAGTGGATGGCCTTTCAGAAGCCTTTGTCATTCATGAGTCTCTTGGCTCCTGTCTTCCATCTCCATCTCTTTTATTTATGAACGTTTTTCTCCTGTCTGTCTGACTGAACTGTGAGGTAATGCGGGTGATTCAGGCTCCTCCTATTCCTCCTTTGTGCCTGCCCAGTCCTCCCTCTGGCTTTGATGCTCTTGGCTCAACTCAGGCTTTCACCTTGTGGTACAATCTTGTCCTATTATGCGTTATACATTATAATTTGTATGAAGTATGCCTTTCATAGTGTAAGGGATTCTTCACAGTCTCCCTCAAAATTGAGAAAAAACCTTCTGTGTGTATTCAGCCATGTACTAACCTAAGTGCTTAAAAATATTAACTAAAGCTAAACATGGTGGCTGGAGCCTGTAATCCATCCACTCAGGAGGTGGAGGCAAGAACGTTGATAACTTAAGGACAGCCCAGGCTACACAGTGAGTTCCAGTCTATCCCAGACTATCTCGATACATATATATGTATAGATATCAGAATATATAAAAATATATATTTAGCCGGGCAGTGGTGGTGCACGCCTTTTAATCACAGCACTTGGGAGGCAGAGGCAGGTGGATTTCTGTGTTCGAGGCCAGCCTGGTCTACAGAGTGAGGTCCAGAACAGCCAGGGCTACACAGAGAAACCCTGTCTCTAAAACAAAACAAAACAAATAAAAAAAAATGTGTGTGTGTGTGTGTGTGTGTGTGTGTGTGTGTGTGTGTATTTAAGAGATGGCAATCCCAAAATGAATGAATGAATGAATGAATGAATGAGGTTGGGGAGAAGCCTAGTCAGTAAAGTGCCACCGTGCAAGGATGTGGACAGAACCCAGATCCCCAGAACCCATGTAAAGACCTGAGCAGGCTAATGCACATCTGCAATCCTGGTACTAGGCAGCAGAGGCCTGCAAGGCCAGGGAGATCAGTGAGCCCCGGGCTCCCTGAAACCTGATCTGAGTATAAAGAAGTAAGTAGGGTGACGAGTAGTTGAGACAGACACTTGACATCAACTTCTGGCTCACACACACACACACACACACACAGCACACACATACTGCATGCTTTAAATATGTAAATAAGACAAAGAGAAAAGAATTTTAGCTATTTCAAGCTGCTCTCGATCTTATGGGGAGTTATGAGTAACTCCTACCTGTCTATTTAAACAATGTCTACTCCCTCAAACTCTATGTCTCTGGAAGTCAGGAATTGCAAGCAGACATATCAGCACAGACTCTTGGGCATTGAAGAGCTAGCTCAATGCTAGCCACACTTGGTGGAATCTCCACTGCTCAGCTGCCCTGGTCTACTCAGTCTCTCCCTCCAACATGTCACTCACTTCCCAAGTTTTCTCTTCAGTGTGTTTGAGTGCCTGTGATGTAAACTGGACTCCAAGGCAGGTCAAGCCAGCCTTGGAGTCTGAACGAGTAAATAGGGTCCTGTCTACAGTGCTTCTGTCTGTGACATGAGGGTGACGCTGACTGTCCTGTGAATAGAGGGTCTTGTCAGAATGTCTCATTACACAGAGACTCCAGGTGTAACCCACACATGGCGGGCCATTCCTGGCCTCTAATCCCAGGACTCAGGAGGCTGAGGCAAGAGGGTTGAAAGTTCAAATCTGGCCTGAACTACATAGTGTAAAACTGTCTCAGAAAATAAGAGAAGTTGAGAAAGAGGGAAGGAAGAAAAGAAAAGAAAGAAAAAAAGAAAGGCAAAAAAGAAAAAAAAACAAGAAAGGAGAGAGGAAGGGGTAACTGGATCTGAAACATGTCAAGTTGCAACATTCTATGTAAATGTGGGTACCAGATCTCAGCTTTGTCTTTTGCAGTGAATTGCATGAATGGAGGGTCCTGGACAGGTGAGAAGTGCATCTGCCCCAACGGCTTCTCGGGGGATCGCTGCGAGAATATAGTCAACGTGGTCATCTGCGAGAACGGAGGCACGTGGGATGGGCTCAAATGTCAGTGCCCCAGCCTCTTCATTGGGACACGGTGTGAGGAAATGGTGGAGAGCATAGAGATGGGTGAGTGACTACAAAGTGTGGGCGGGGCTCTCCCTCCCTAGAGTATAAGATGTTCCCACCAGACACTGACCCTTGCCTCACTTCTTATGGCCAATATATTTTTTAAAAGATTTATTTGTGTGCGTGTATGTGCATGTGTGTTTAAGTACCAAAAGTGTGGGTACCAAAAATACCACATGTGCACATGCATGAGCGCACACAGACCCCTCTACCTACAAACAAGAAAACAAACAAGAATAAACAGGATCAAGGGCCAGAGAGAAGGCTCAGTTGGTAAAGTGCTCCCCACAAGAGCAGAAGCAGGAGGAACTCAATCTGATGATCCCCAGCGCCCAAGTAAAACGCTGGGTGTGGCGGTGCATACCCATACTCTCAGTGTGAGTGAGGTATATCTGTGCAGAGAACAATGGTTCCTGCAGCTTGCTGCCAGCCGGCTTTACCCAAACTGATGAGCCCCAGGTTCCATGAGAGACCCTGTCTCAAAATAATAATAATAATAATAATAATAATAATAATAATAATAATAATAATAATAAAATGTGGAAATTGTTTAAGGAAGAAACTCAATGTTGACTTTTGACCCCCACGTGCAGGTACATGAACACATTCCCACATGCACACACACATACCACACACATAGTGCACGTACAAGAAGAAATACATAGGGACTGGAGAGATGGCTCCGTGGTTAAGAGCACTTGCTGTCCCTTGTAAAGGACCCAGGTTTGGTTTTAGCATCCACATGGTTGCCAACAATCACCTGTAACTCCAGTTCCAGGGGATCCGAGGGGCTCCTCTGGCCTTCTCAGGTGCCAGGCATGCACGTGGTGCATAGATATACATGCAGGCAGAGCACCTATACACCTAAAATAAATCAATAAACCTCAAAAAATGTTTCATGTAAATAAATAAGAACCGATCAAGAAGATATATTTTTGAAGCAAATACAAATTCAAAAAAGCATTTAAACAGAAAACAGTCTTAAATGAGTACAAAGCTGGGTGCAGTGGCTCAAGCCAATAAGCCCAGCACTTGGGAGGCTGAAACAGGAAAATCAAGAGTTCAAGGCCAGCCTAGGTTACATAGAAACATCCTGTCTCAAAGAGGAAAAAATTGAACACGAGTGGTCCCCGATTTACCGTGATGGAGTCGGTCAATTTCCCTGGGCTGGAGGGATAGCTTGGTTGGTAAAGCACTTGCCTTACAAAAGTGAGGGCTCAAGTTCAATCCCTAGAACCCACGCAAAACAAACAAACAAATGAAAATAGCGACAGGACATGGCTGTGCGTGGGAGAGGCTGGGTCACCCAGATCCCCAGGGTTTGCTGCTCAGCCAGTTCCAAACCACTGAGAGACCTGTCCCCTCTCACCCGGCCTCAACACACAGCTACAGGCACACACACACACACACACACACACACACACACACACACACACACACACACGAGAGAGAGAGAGAGAGAGAGAGAGAGAGAGAGAATTACAATCTGTTTTTACCACGCTGAAGCAGTAGTAGCTGTTCTGCAGAAACCTACTTCAAGTTTTGAATGTGAGCTTTCCCCTGGGCTGGTGCTATGTGGAACTATGCTGCTATGCTATCTCGAAATGCTGAGGAGTAGCTCCCACAGTCAGACACATGGACACGCACGAGCCATCAGACTGAGTATGGGGGTACACACCTTTAATCCCAGGGTTTAACAGAGGCAGAGGCAGAAGGATCTCTATGAGCTGGAGGCTAGCCTGGTCTACATAGTGAGGTTGAGACCAGCCAAGGATACACAGAAAGATCCTTGTCTCAAACAAAAAGTAACAATTAACCAGGCTGTGCTGCTGAACAAGAGTGTGCTATGGTTTACAGGAGCAAATGCTGTACATGTTTCTGTGTGTGTCTGTGTGTGCGTGTGTCTATGTGTGTGTGTGTGTGTGCGTGTCTGTAGACATGCTTTGTGCATAATAAACAAGCATTCTACCACTCAGCTACATTTAGATTAATTAATGCCAAAGTTAAGAACATTTTTAAGAATATTTATTTATTTTATGTGTATGAGTACGCTGTCTTCATGCACACCAGAAGATCCCATTACAGATGATTGTGAGCCACCATGTGGTTGCTGGGAATTGAACTCAGGACCTGTGGAAGAGCAGTCAGTGCTCTTAACTGCTGAGCCATCTCTCCAGCCCAAGTTTAGAACATTTTTAATTTATGATATAAATCTAATTTAGGATATAAATCTACCATAAGTGGGACGGGGTACTCTAGATCCAATAAAGTAGCCATCCATAAGCCCTAAGGAGTATACTCTGGTCCACTTCCTCCAGGGGACAATATGTTGGAGGAGTCCCTGTATCACTCCCTGCACCCAGGGTGGGCCTTCAGGGACTGAGGATTTCACTGGTAAGGGTTCATGTCAATGGTCAATGCTCCTGTCTGTCCTGCTTAGAGCCGACAGTCTCTGCGTCTGTGGAAGTGAGTGTGACCGTAACCAGTCAAAACTACAGTGAGAAGCTACAGGACCGAAACTCTGAAGAATTCAGTAGCTTCAATAAGACGTTCACAGAGCAGGTAACCCTGAGAGAACTACCCGCAAGGGCCCTTCAGCTCTCCACCTCACCCCCACCCCCACCTCCAGTCCCCGGGAGGAGTCTGGAAGGGTTAAGATGGGTACTTTAAAGGCATATTGTTCTCAGCTTCCCCAGGTCCTCAGAGGTAGCCAGGGCAGGTGAGGGTTGGGAAACAGAGTTTCCCTGGGAGCTGCAAGAGGGTAGCAGGACAGACCTGGTCTCTTGATAAGAGAACTTTCTATTTGGTCTCTGTGTCACTGGCGGGTGGGGTGAGGATCAAGGAGTGCTGATATCCCACAGAAATCCCCAAGGTGGGACCTCTGGGGTGACATATTGCTTTGTCTTGCAGATGGCTATAATTTATGCTGGTATCCCGGAGTATGAAGGGGTTATCATCAAAAATCTGAGGTGAGTACCTGATTCTGGAAGGAAGGGGGCTTTCTGCATGGAAGCAAGGGTCATGATTATAGAGGCCATTTGGGGGCTGCCTGCATCACCCCACAGTGGGTGCTGTGCCGAAATACCAGTAGCTGTAGCTTGAAGAACAGTAACATTTTCTGAGCTCACAGCCCTGGAAGCCCCTGGAAGTCTGAGATCAAGTATGGTGCCTTTTTCCTGGGTCCTTGTGTGATATTTTCTCCCTGTGTGCATATGTTAACTATCTCTTTGTCTAACCAAATGTGTGTGTGTGTGTGTGTGTGTGTGTGTGTGTGTGTGTGTGTGTGTGTTGTGTAGGTAGGTACATGTGCACATATGTGTATACATATGGAAGCTGGATGCCCACAATGGGTGTCTTCCTCTCTTCTTCCTATTGTTAGTGACTGGGTCTCTCACTTAGCCAGGGTTCATCAATTTGTCTAGGCTTACTGGCCCAGGAGATCCACTAGTCTCTGCCCCTGTCCCGGTGCCAGGGTTGCAGACACATGCCATGGCATCCAGCTTTTACCTGAACACCTGGATCCAGTTCCTCATGTTTACACAACAGAGACTCCCTTAGCTAGCTGAACTATATCTCTCCAGAGCTCCTCAATTACATACATGTCTGTCTGTCTCTGTGTCTGTATGTTTCTCTCTGTGTGCTTCTGATAGCCCTTGGGGAGTCAGAGTCACATTTAAACCCTGTCTTTCTATCTCCCTTTTTCCCTGTCTTCATCTCTCTGTCTTTCCTGCTAAAACCTTGCTCTGTACTCTAGGTTAGCTTGAACTCACTACATAGCCCAGGATAGCCTCGAGCTCTCAATCCTCTTGCCTGGAATCCTTCTCAGGATTGTAGAGGAGGCAGATCCTGTTCAGGGAGGGGCTGGAAAGGATGAGTAGCAGGGATGACCACAAGAGGATGCTCAAGTGTACCACCCCTCTCTCCCCAGCAAAGGCAGTATCGTGGTGGATTATGATGTTATCCTGAAGGCCAAGTATACCCCAGGATTTGAAAGCACATTAGATACCGTCGTCAAAAACCTGGAGACAAAAATCAAGAATGCGACAGAAGTTCAAGTACAAGATGCCAATAATACCTGTTCAGGTAAAGTTTTTCTGGAGGCGCACACTCTCAGAGAGCAACCCATTCACCTCTCCACCTGAGAGAGACAGGCGAGGTGTCCTGAGAGAAGGCAGGTGGAGAGAGACTGTGGGACCTTGGGATCTGTGTCCAGAGCTGGGTCTTGTCATTCCTGTTGTGCTTCAAGAAAGCCTTGGATGGGGAAGGGGGGGGGCGCACCGAGCAGCCTAGGACGGAGAATTCCTGCAGAGTGTCAGTATCAAGGGGACGGAGACAGACGGGGCTGCTGGATGCTGAGGCAACACGTGACTTACTACATAACACCACGAGGCATGGGGGGATTGTGGCAGAGGGGGAGAGGGCAGAAGAGAAGCCGCAGGATCCTCTGGGAGCCTGACATCCCCTCCTGTAGTTCTCTGCATTCACGCCTACAAGTTAAAAGTGTTGTGACCAAACTTGGCAGAAACAACTCAAAAGAGGCCTGCTGTCTGCCATTCCTTAGGAAGTTCTGATCTGGCCTATGCGGGTGGCTGTTTTTGAACTCAGCCCTTGGGGAGTCAGAGACAGGCAGATCTTTGTGAATTTGAGGCCAACCTGG